>VXBA01002274.1:267478-306630 GCA_013399895.1 Serilophus lunatus
TTTTTTTTTTTTTTTTTTTTTTTTTTTTTTTTTTTTTTGACAGTCCTGCAAAGATTTTGAGCATTTAGTAACAGCAAAAATTAATTTCCAGTGAGACTATGAGAAGTTTTGCCTGGGTGGTAGTCAGCAGTTTTAAGAGTTGCTTATCTTTGGGAAACAGCATCCAGGAGAGCTGGATAGGAGTATCCAATCTGGCTGGCACCTGGTTTCAGCCTTCACCAAAATAGCAAAGCCTGTATTTAAACACGAGCATAACATCTTCCCTCTTAAAGAGATTTTGTTGAACGGGCATGTTGAGGATGTGAAACAGTGTTTCACTGTTGAGTTCTTTGACACTGTCTCCTTACAGCCTGCACTGAATGGGGCATAGTATGATACATATTCTCTGACTGACTGACTGATGGGTATTAGCCATAGTCAGGATCGTATTTCCACTGGTAATAAGAAACTGTTTGTTACCAGCATGTAGGCACAAAATGTTCCCGATAAATTCCTTTTTCGGTAACAAAAAAAGAGCACAAATTATTTCCTTGATTACATATTAGAAGAAACATTTATTTTTACAAACAGGCACGAGTCAGGTCATATAAAAACTAACAGGGTGTTTTTGCACATGCTATTTTGAGTAGGATTCCTTCTATTTCATAGACTGTTCCCTGCATTTTCATGGTAATCAAGATAAATGAGATGATTTACTGACTCGATTGATTTAAGGAGGGCAGTTTTGGTGTGGACACCATCAACAGAAGAAGACAAGCAGGCTGGAGCTCCTGAGATCCTAGTGACGGGGGAGCAACTATGTGATTGTGCTGACCACCTTCCCTACCAAATGGTACACCTGCAGTTTGTCCTGTGGGCATACAAAGTGTCTTCCTTGCTGTGTGGAGAGAGTGATCATGCACAGGCACGTGTAGACTATATAGCAAAGTGCTCCAGTACTTGGAAAAACAATCCCTTTTCCATAGGCCTTTGCCAGCTCCTGGGGTCAGCAATAAAGCACGAGATGACAGAACTGAGCTGTTCAGCATTCTCACCCCACTGCAGCCCCTGGTTGTGCAATTAGTGGGGAGGGGACTCTCCACCCAAATGCTCCCAACATGTTGGAGCCTTGCAAATCATCAAGGCCAGCCTCCATTCTGAGCTTGGTTAAAAAAAACCCCAAAACAACAAAACAAACTAATGCATAATAAACTAACTAAATGAATAATATAGGGGTGATTGTGGAAGAGCCATTTGGCTGCCTCCTAATCAAGTAAGTTGTTTCAAAGGTTTCTGGGCTGCTAGACAACAGCTGGAAGAAGAGATAAGATTTTTAAATCAAGGCAGAGGAAGAAATGCTTTGGAACTTGGCAGTGCTTTGAACTGGAGGCAGGGGCAGTGAGGTACAGTCATGGGTCTGGAGAGAAGATGCAGCAAATGGCTTCCCTGCGGGATGAGCCCCATATGGGGATGGAGTTAAATCCTCTGAAGCTGGTACCCTGGGGAAACTGGAGGTTCCAGAGAGAGTTGCCTCCTCGATCTCTCCATCCCTCTCAGGACCTCAATGGGAGGTCAAGCAACAAACCACAGCACTGTCAGAGGCTACACAAAACAGGGAAAAAACCTCATATAACAGGATAGTCCAGTATAGGGCACTTGGTGAGGTAAGGCTGAGGGGAAGCAAATGGTCACAGCAGTACAGCGGGACAACCAGAAAGGCAGCAGCAGTGACTGTCTCACAGACACGGCAAAGAAACCATCCCGAGCACTTAACCAGGGACTCAGCTCCAAAGGAATGAGATCATATCTGCCTCTGGGCGAGACACCAAGAGAGAGACTACATTTTGGAGGACTTTCTCATGGCAGCATATGACCTTTTAGAATATTTCCAGACAATAAACTGCATCTGACTTCTTCAGGGATCCTGGCTCCCTTACACGGGTGCAGGAGGCATGAAGACGTATTACACAGCAAACTGGCAGCAGTGGGTTCATGGCAACTGTTGTGCTCCTTGCTTCACACCACTCCTTAAAATGAGCAGGTTTAACTTTAGATAATACCAAGGTATTGTGAAATACAAAAAAACGTAGGTGGGAAAGAGAAAAGGCACAGGAATATCCACCTCCACACCCTGTATCTGGTTTTATACAAATTTTTGTCACAACTACTTAAACAGATGACAGTAGTAAAACAAATCTGTGCAGAATTCTATTATTTTCACTCCTACCACTGGATTTCTCAAGTCCCTATTAATCTTTCACACATCAAACAGGATTTTAAACAATGGGTTTGGGAGGCAGAACTGTAGTAAAATATAGAAAAGACCTGATTTTTTTTGGTGGGTGGGGGGATAGGGGGGTGGGAAGGTATGATGGTGAGGTTTTTGCCCTTTTTTACATTTTGTTTTGGTTTATTTTGTAAGCAATTCTTATTCTTCAGTAACCCTCAAGGATGGATGCCACACAAAGAGCTAGTTGTAGATGTGGAACAGACTTTTCTAGAAAGGCTTCCTAAACTAATGATGTTATTTTAATCTAGATACTTAAAAGATTTTCAAAATTAATGTATAAAACAATTAAACTGATAATAAATACATTTCTTATGCCCTTAAACAGATTTGGTGGATTAATAATAAGCATATTTATGTGGTGGACTAGTAACCCACAAGCAAAAGTGTTCAGCAAATTTTCCATGTACTCAACTTTCCCATTCTGAGCATAGTCATGAAGACCAAAGCCCTAGAAAAAAAATATCCATACTGGTGAGATAAAAATATGCGCACAGTTAATATGATATCCTCCCTCCTTATTCATGCCCATAATTTGCAGACAGTAACTTACAGAAGATATCAGGGCAGCACAGCAATGTCAAGAATCCTAAACGAAATAGCAAGTTAACAAAAGAACAAAAGTAGATTGCTATAAAGAAGGAAATTGCTATTTAAACGTTGCTCGCTATTCACAGTACACACATGAAGTTCCTGGTTTTCAAGTCCATTCTGGTGCAATTATGTTCCTAGAAAAAGTCAGAAAGCCTATTTACTTTTTTTTTTTTCCCATTGGGAATCATTAACTATGCTTTAAGAATTGCAGTCACAATATTAAGCGTGGCACAGACTTGATGAACTAGCCAGCTACTGCAGCAGACAGCTTAGTCTGAGAGCACCTTAAGGTGTATAAAGCCCATTATTTATTTTTTAAAGGAGTCTAAAGACTTCTACAAAACAATCTGCTCTGCAATGTATTTTGCCAATACTGTTCTTTCTTCAGTGCGTAGTTTTTCTCTCACTATCCATCTTTTCAAAGATTGTAGTTTCATACAGGTTTCATTTGCACTTCCTATTGTTAACACAAACCTCAAAGATGATACACACTCTTTAGTTACCAGTGCACAGCAGGGTCTCTGCTTCCAAAGAAATTAGTTCCTTGAAGATACAGGACATGCATTATTGCATAACAATTAAAAACATACTGAAAAAGTGGGTAAACATTTAAGGGATTTTTAGTCAAGGTCTGCTTTTAGGTGATTCACTCACAATTATTAATATTGAGCAAGATAGGTCATATGGAAAGCAGCTTAGTCCAATTATTTAGTAAGTGCCTTAGTCAAATAGCTGACTGCGCTCTGGTAGTCCACATAAAAATGGGAATTTCCCAGTTCAGTTCCTGGTGGAAGTCTACCTCACAGGAAAAAAAAAACCAACCCAAACAAAAATCCAAAACCTTGTCAAATTGGCATCCTTACTGGCAGTCTCTACAGAAAAAATCCCTTAGGACTGAGTAACCATGGAGGTTTCCTCAGACATTTAACCTTCAGAAGTGGTTCCTCTACAAGGGAACTGAGTCATGACATCAGGGGTAAGGACATATGTGACTTGCTTGTGTCCCCATTGTACTTCCCTTGTGCACACAGGATGGCATGTTGTCATAGCTGTCAACTTAAAACCTCTCACCAGAGAAACAAGTCGGTTACAAAAAGGAAGGGGGTAGAGAGTGAGAGAGAAAACATCCAAACACAAACTGCTTGGTCAGAGAAGTCAAAGGTTGCAGTGCCACTGCCCCTCAAAATTGGAAGTTCTGTAAGCAGCAGAAACCAGCAGTTTAAACAAATCAGATCTCTTGTGATACCACATGCACTACTGAAAAGAAATAAACAAACTTTTCTTCTTTTAATATGGCAACTTAATGTCCACCTGGTGTGAAACACAAAACACGGGGATTTCAGGAATTGGCCCCTGGTTGAGGTTAAAATACAGTGAGGCAGAAAGCCAGAAATGTAATTTCTCAGTTTCAGCAGCTCATTTTCCTGAAGTGTATTAACTTTAATGGTAGCACACTGAGGGACAGCTGAGATTCAATAATGAAAATTTTAAGTTACAGTCCTCCCTCAAGCTAGTGCACAGAGCAGACCCACAGGGCCTTCTCTCACTGTGACAGCAGCAATGAGACTGGCCAGGTGAAGCCTCAGCTTCCATGGTTGGTCAAGAAAAGAAAAAAATCATTGCTCTGACAAGGCTTGTTTCAGCCTAGCACCCACACAAACAAGCTATTTCATTAATACTCCATTTTCCTGGTTTTGAGGTTTCACAATGCAGAAGAATAGCACTGACATTTCATCAGCTAGATCCCAGCTAGCAAATGTCCTAAAATTACACTGTAGAGTCTAGTAGCTTACTAAAAAGCCCCAATGTCAAAATTCAAAGTACATTTAGTTTAAACACACCCTTGGGTGGATTTTATACTAACTACTTTCTATTTCAGACTATTCACTTTAAGCTCAACCACCAATGCTTCATCACTCATCCGGGAAAACTCCCCTCTCTGACACCCAATCTCAATCAACCTGCCAAATTAATTATCACCCTGCATTTGTCTATTACTAAAAGAGGAGGGGGAAAAGCAAATAGATGAATGTAGCACTGACCCGAGCAAAAATGAATCCTCTGAAACAGAACTAATTAAATCAGTTCAGTGATCTTCTTCCAGCACGACACATTTCACCCACCCTATCCCTAAGCAGCTCAGTTCCCTCATCTCCTCCAACTGTCCTCAGCAGGGTGCTCACATGGGGCTCAGATGTCTATCCAGCAGCAAACTAGGGATCTTTTCTACTCATCCTTGTAACCACGTGATTTAAAATAAAGCCAAAATCCACGTGTCACAGAAAATTCACAATGATAATTTCACACTGACATTTACATGCAAATTCCTGGCCACAGAATATGTGTTTCAGCCAGATAGCAGTAGGATTTGCTTACCTACCTCAAATTCATGGGACCACAAGCATCAAAATTCAGTGCTTTGCTGCAGAGCAAAGCTTCTCTTTTGGTACCCCACTTAGGCCTTACAGCAGAGCTGTCAGGACTAACACATAGAGGAATTGCAGAATTTGTGGGGTTTAAATCACTGCCATGAGTCACACACCAAACCTTGTACTAACTGCACTCCTAACCTAGGAAGTACATGTGTGTGCACAACTGCAGCATCGGTGACCCTGCTGACTTCAAAGGGCTTCAAGGAAGCAAGTTACATACACATTTTAGGCTTCCCTGTCCTACAATTTTAGATGCCAGTCCAGCTGAAATGCATTTGGGAATAACTTTCCCTGCTGCTGAAAATGGCATCAATTTCCTCACGGTCATGCTGTCAGACATTGCATGACACTCTGTACCAGCTGATCACATCATGACTGTGCAGTGAGAATATTGAAAGAACTGGACCACAGAAACACCAACCTCTCCTCTCTCAGAACACTTCACTTTCCATCACTCTTCTCTTTTTGCAGAACACATTCAGAGCAAGAGTAGAAAAAATAGCACAAGAAATGACAGGCCCACTTGGGAAACAAAAAGACACCAAAACAAAATCTCCCTTTACTAGGGAGTTTGAATATAAAGTCAATCCCACCTTGTTTTTCTCCATATATGATTTTTAATACAATCTGTGCTTTCTCAGACAGGAGGCACATCACAGACCTCAGTATGGAAAGGTACTGAAATCTGGTTGCCTACACAGGATCCTGTCAAGTCAAGTAAAGCTTCAGACACAGGAGAACTGACAGTTCCCTCTTCCATAACAGAGCATAGGAACAGCACAACAACACACAGAGGTAGGACTCTGAGTAATCTCTAGGTAGGTGCCTACACAGGCAACAGTTCGTCATTCGCACCCATCTGCTGCTCCAAATCACACACACATGCTGTCACATGTGCTTTTCCCCATCTGGATTGCAGAGATGCTGGATTATAAACAGGCAAAAGCCAGGAAGATGAATACTGGGCTTGTGCTGTACAGGGGGAAACCATCAGTCACCTTCATCTACCCTAAAATGAGTAATTTCAGTAGAGCTTTCTAGAAGTCAAAGTAAAGACAGATTTGTCGCAATGGTTGCAGCATTTTCCATGATTTGAAATCCTGTCTTTCAAACCAGCCTGCCCTTTATAAGTTTTGCATCTCAGATTTTGTTTTTTAAGTAATAAAACCATGCATGTTGTCTTAGAGGGATATCATAAAATACATTCCCCTGCAACAGTGGCTGCCAACATTTAGCTCCATGAGGTCACCCAAGTCATATTTCCATAGAGTCACAGCACTGCTAACAGCAAAACCAGAGCCCACAAAAGGTGCAGTCTCTACCATGGTGTAAAGAATGCACAGAATACACTCTATTCAGGGGTGTCACAGCGCAAATGAATATACCAGGAGGAGTTTTAGAATGAGAAGAAAAAAGGCAGAGCAAGACAGAGGGGAGAGGAGCCTTTCTGGAAGGGCTGACTTTAAAGAAGAGATGAGAAGCTGTCCTGTTCCCTCTGTTTTAAGCCCCCAGTTTTGGTTCTGTTAATCTGGGTCACCAAACTTCTGAAATATTCTTTCGTGGAAGAATATCCCATTGAAAATATGTCATTTGAACTATTTTGTCTTTCAGAAACTGGCTTCAACAAAATTAAGTAGCATTTCTGTGGTTAAATTAAAAAAAAAAAGAAAAAGTAGCATGCCAAAAAGATCCATCTATTCAAAATATAAAATTAGGAAATTTTCTTTCTTATATAAGGGCAACTGCTTCCCCCTCCATTGTTAGTCCTGTTTTTCTCAAAAAAATCTTACTTTTCATGCTGCTGAAATATACTTCTACATTAAACTTGATCAAAAACCACCCTGTATCTCCTCTTGTTGACAAGCTCTTCAGCATTTTACCAGATATAAGAGCTTTCCCCTCTATCAATCTCGTTACAATTCCTTACTTCTTTTGCTGAAAAAGTAATTTCAGTTCTTTTTTTCCTGTGTCCCAAATACTTTTTCTGTCATCTTCTTGTTTTCAACTTGTGCAAAAAAGCTATTTTGATTCAGCAGAAGTGTTATTTTAGTAGACACTAGAAATACATCACTTTGCCCTAACCAGGAGGGTCCAGATTAAAAAGTTTATATTTCTAACTACCAAAACAAACAAAAATGAAGGAAGCAAAAAAAAAAAAAAAAAAGGTGAAAAAAAAAAGCCACTGCTAAGTGGCCATGCAGATCTGGCTTTCTGATTATAAAAAAGATCTCCAGATATGTATTGATTACAGATTCAATCTTGAGCTCCTAATGCTAACAGCATTTTCATCAATTCAGCATGTCCTGGATGTTGCCCTTTGTTTTTCCTCTTGTGTCCGGGAATCAGTCTGGTCCCCTGGGAGAGACGGTTAAATGCACTCAGCCTGAGTCTTTGTAAGATGGTTTTGAGTCTCTCCCTGCTATTATCTACCATCTATAAATAAGACAAATCTTAGTAGCAACCACTTCTAAAGCACCTACTTCCAGACCAACACACAAACTTGGTAATTCAGACAGAATCTTTCCGAGAAAAAAAATAAATTGATTTATCTCTGTTGCACAGATGGAGAATTGAGGCATTTACCCAGCACAGTGCTGCAAAACTGGGAATAGAAACTAAGTATCTTCAGTTCATGCGATCAGACCATAGGCTTTGTTTTGTCCAACTATTTATGCCCAAACTCTTTTTTTGGAGAGTTGAGGGCATACACCACGGAACAGAATTAGTCTTGGTTTTAGCTGCCAGGAGATCTTATCACTCTGAAAATGAACTGTTCAGCCCTCTAAATATCAGAAAGAGGACAGGCTTCACATAACAACAGCCTTCCTTCTCAGAAAAGCACTAAAGTGAAACAGAAAAGATAGAAAAACTCAAAGGATAAAAACCAGTTAGTCTTCCCTTTATATCTGTGGCTGAACACCCACATATCCTGCCATCCTCTTTCCTGAGTTAGAAGGTTTTCAGCTAGAGTAGATCTCTTGAACAAATTTAAAAACTATCAGCTGTGCCCCAGACCTGGACTACATTGAGTCCACTTCAGCTCTACACATGGATGGAAGGATAAACAGCAAGAGGAAGGTGCAGAGCCAAAACTTTGGGAGAAAAAGCATTCTCACAAAGCTTTCTCATTTAGCGTTATTGAGGTGTGTGAGGTATCTCTGACATGAAAGTGTTCACCGCAAGAGCTCAATAGAGAGTATTTTCCCTCTTCCACTTCCTATTTTTCCATACAATTCTTTCTTTTTCAGAAAGATAAATCATAGATAATGGCAGTTTACCTACTTTATTAGTACCAGGTATTAGTATTCCACAAGTCTTTTGCCAGCAGATAAGCAGTTGCATTCTGAACACCAAGTGCCTGTGTGCCTTTGGCCCTCTCAATGGGTCCCTTTATTAGAACAAAGCCTCCTTGAAGGGGAACCAGGGCCACCAACAACCTCAGTTCAGGCAAGAGTGACCAAAGCTGAGAAACAGATGCTTTATGAGCTTGAGAAAACTACAGAAGAGTTAAAAAATAACTTCCCTTCTCACACCTAAATATAGAACATAAATAAAAATGTATATATCCTAAACAGTTTTCTTAACCTAATACTTTTCTTTCCACACATGTGCCCTGATCCCCCCAACACACACAGTATGGTCCTGGAACTAGCATTTTCATTTGTTTTCCAGGAAAGACAGCTGATGTTAAAACACTCGCATTGGTTAATGAGAAAGTAAGGAAGTTCAAGATAGATCAAGAAGCTGCCTATGTGCGGCCAGTCTGATGGGAGGACATTCACTTCTCACCAATGGGCCACACAAAAGTGAGTATTTGTGCTGGAGACTTCTCAGTGGTAGTCTGGAGTGTGATGCTGAGAAAGGGATGATCAAAGAGGAGAACAAGGATTCCCTGTTGCTTGTAATGTCAAATTTTGTTGGCCCTATGGCTAAAAAGTGGGGTTCAGCCTCCATGTACATAATCCTACTAACATTTTCCACAGTATTAAATACACAGGATCAAGAAAAAGGCATATGGAAATATAGGTACTGCCCAGACACAGAACTACTGATAAGCTGCTACTCTTAAGATGACAGCATTAAATATTACTACTGTAACTTAGGGAAGACACACCTGATGATATTCTACAGCTGTAAAGATTATATCTGAAGTGATAATATTTCTCACAGCATTTCAAGTTTGCTTAGAAGCTTCACTTCCTGGAATCTGAATTGCAGAAAAATAAAATTTAAAAAATATATACTAAAACAAGCAATTAAAAAAAAATCCTCTGAGACAAAAGAGGCTTTTAACTACCAGGACTGGGAAGGGGAGAAAAATATAAATACAAGGATTGAAAACTGAGGAATCATGACTGATCTGTGATCTCCAGAACATAGAGGGTTGCCCCTGTATTGGTGGTAAACCTCCCAAAGGGTAAACCTCAGCTTTGCCTGGCATCAAAAGCCAGAACAGTAGATACGGTAAAACATAATAAACAAGCTGCATCTTTCCACTCTGTGAGGAGTATGGGCAGAACAAAATGCCAGAACTAAAGCAAGCTAGTGCTAAAAATAACCTTATCTCTCCTTCTTTATCTCAAGGGCCAAATTATCTCAGTTGCTACTTGAGAAGAATAGGCAATGCCAGCATCAGAAAGATCAGAAAGCATGTGAAAATTTACCCAGTAGCTTATCCACTGCCTAAATATCTGCTACTGCAACAGTACAGAATAGCACCAAAAGGTGTATTATCTTACTGCACAATATATGCCAAGTCTTTATTTGAACAACATGAGTTATGCGTTTCGTGGATACCATAGCTTATATCTCATACTAATACATGAGATTTGTTTTGTTTTTCCCAAGAAAATAGCCTTCTGATTATTTATAAAAACAGTGCTTTGTGATTAATATAAATTCCCTTGTAGAGCTACAGACTAGTTCCTTGTCCCCAGACTGCAAAGAGCACTTGCATATAAGCAGGTGCTGACTTGATTGTGAGAAAATGCTTCACAAATTGAATTGGCTAAAGATTTTGGTTTGGATGCAAGTACTGGAAGGGAGAAAGAGGGTATTTATGAGACACTGGAACGTCTTTTTTCAATGTCTAGGAAAAACGGCATTTCGGTTTTGTTTTACTACAGAGTGTTGAAATGAAAAATTTAAAGGAAAAAAGCCCCAAAACTCAGGGAAAAAACTCCTACTATGGCTTTAAGCTGTAAAGAGTTTACTGATTCAAATGGGCTTTTCTGCTGATATCATATAAAAACTTCATTCACAGAGTTTCTCAAAATATTCAGGCTGCATTTCCTGAAATGCCTCCACAGTCCTCCTTGCAATTCTGGTTGCTGTGCTGTAAATCTGGTTGCTGGGTAGCTCTTGATTTAGAAAGAATGGCCAAATTTTCAGAACTTACAGGCCAGTCAGTCTTTCTAAGGTGAAGAGACACAAGCTGCACACATGGGAGAAAGCCAGGGAGGAGGAGCCAGGAGAGGTTCATGAGCAGGACCAGACAGCAGCTTACCATGCAGCCTTATGCCCTACTGGGGTATGTCCCACAAGCCTGTGAGCACTGTGCTCTAGGAAAACTCACAACACTGAAGCCTGTTTTTTCTGCTTTCAGGACAATTCACCCCAGATACTCTAGACATCTCAGTGATGTGGTGCACAAGAGCAAGTCATGTTCTCTGCCAGCTACTTGAGTGCTGTGCTTAGGCCACTGCTTGTGGCCAGCAAAACAGCTCCCTGGGTGCAAAACAGTAAAGAAACACTTCTAAAAAGCAAAGCCACAAGGATGAAAGACTCAGGGGGTTTCACGGGATGTAGACATCAGAGAGCAAAGACAGAATGAGGTCAGAGTCTGATCTACAGCCCTGGGAGCATAGCAAGCTATATCTAGGCCAACAATTTGCTGTAATCCTGTTATTGAATGGGAGGCAGAGGGAGAAGGAGGAATATCCTCAAAGTTCATACAACCACTAAGTAATGTGTGCTAGACCAGGTGACAAAGTTAAACCACTATGAACCATAGCAAAAGTACCTCAGCTGTCTAGCTGGCACTTCTGGTCACACAGCAACCACTCGGTGCAAAACGGCTCTGCCAGGGCAGCATCAGCTGAGCATCCTTCTGTGCACAGACTGATCCTCTGCTTGGGGATCCAGGTCTAAAATAGTTTCCTTCCCTTTCATTTTCACAGCTGGGATGAGGCAGAATATAGCTGAGTTTATTCCTGGAGGAGCCTTCAATTTTCATTATCATCTGAGTTAATTTCCTAGTAGGAGGAGGTTGGAAGCAGGATGTCAACCTTCTTTGAAAAAATAAGCAGAAAAAAAATCCCATGCAAACAACAAACCCAAACCAGAAATGTGCTAAGAACACGGCAAGCAGATGGTTGTTTTTGTTTTGCTGTGTGTGAGGGAGTCATAGGTTCAGGATTCCATACCAGGGAGGAATTTCACTTTTACAGATATCAGCAGAAAGCCTTTCTGATGCTGCCTATATATTGACTTGGAGCCACCGTGTGCAGCTGTTGTCCACTGTGCCTGGCTGGACACCACCACCAGCTCTAATACAGACAGACAAGTGTCACGTTGTAAAGACTTGTCCATCGTAAAAGCACGGACTCTCTCCCTGACTAAGGTGTGGCAGAGGGATGAAGCATTTGGGTAGGGAAGCAGACTCAGCAGGGAGGAAACACATTCCCTCTCTAGCTCTTAAGAAGACCATAGAGAGTCTTCTGACTCTCAAACTATTAGTACATTTCTTACAGAATCAATGTGCCTTTAATTACTAAGAGCACAAAAAGATGACTACTTGGGCTCAGGCTCAATCAAATCTCCATTATCCAACAGGGATAATACTGCGTATGCCAGGCCATGGTGAACCTTTTTGGTTTTGCTCCAAAGGAGACGAGAATATATGAAGAAGGTTAGGGCATACAGCTGACCTATTTTCTAGTTGATGTACCTAACTGCCAAGTGGTCACTCTTTCTTTTATTTGGCTGTTTCGGACTTTTTGAAAGGCAACATTTTTACCCAGGGACGCAAAATGCATCCCTAAATCAAGGAAGTGAGCAAGAGAAAGTGATCACGTGGCAAATGTAGCTGCTCCAGTTGTCTTCTTCACCAATCTCCTCCAATTGTCCTCAGGTCCTTGTAGGAAGACGAGTAAGCATTAACTTCACTGTAAAGGAGACCAGTTCCATGAGACTAGCTGTCCAGGGTGGAGTTAATTCATGATTTTTGTCAGGTTCTGGGCAAAACCTGAAGAAAAAGCCTATCCCACTGACAGGACAGAAACTAGTTTGGAGACAGTAATGGCTCCTTAACCCATTGCCATAAAAATGACTGTTAAGAAAAATTCCATTAAACAATTGCACAGTGACTCAGTAGTACATAATCACCTGCTTAGTTCACAGTTCTGCTCAATTGCCCACCCGGCCCATCAGCCTTTAGCTCTGGTGCTCCCCACTACTTGCTTGCGGTGTCCCACCTGCTTCATGGAAAGAAAGATAAAAAGCACCTCATGTGTCACTCGTGATGCACCAGAATTTGAAGAATATCCAAAGTAACTCAGAAATTTCATCAGCAAGCACGGACAGACAAAGTAGCTTCAATACAACTTGACAGCTATTATCAGTACACAGGCTGTTTCTACCACAGGACAGATAAAGCTAAGAAAATTAAAATATGATAATTAAAAAAACCCCAACAAAGCAACAACACCCTTATTTTACTGCCAAGGATATTTCTGCACATAAATATTTTGTGTGTGTCTATTTCAGACAGATATAGATTTAACCATGGGATACAAAGAGGAGGAGGTATGACACAAGGCTAATTTGTATCTTGAGTCATCAAAAAAAAAAAAAAAAAAAAGTGAAAATGAAGAGCCCTGACTTCTTTTTAGTTCACTAGTTTTTAATTTTATTAGCATCTCTCCTGAGCAATAACTACTTTATTTTCAGTCATTACATCACACAGTGCATTGCCCAACAAACTCCCGACTACACAGTTGCATCAAGGTGGCTATGTATGTACTGCTGGAGAACTTCTATATCCCTAAGAAGACACAGTCAGCTCAGGTCCAACAACTCAGCTTTCAGCCGAGTCTCTTTGTCACTGAATGCAGTTGCAAAAAGCCAGAAAAACAACCCACTGCATTTTAGAAGATGAATTTCCCAGCACAAGGGCTATGCTCTTATACTCTGCATACCACATAGGGGCCAGGTGGTATTGAAACAGTTTAAGGTAAAACTTTCCTCCAGGCAAAACTCAGTTTGACTGAAAGTTCTCTGGGACAGAAGAAAGTGTCTTTCTGTCCTGGTTCTAGGCAGCTTCTAGAACAATGAGGCCAGATCTGCCATGGAAATCCTACGGTTACTGTCCTGCAAATAACAGAATCCCAAACCAATAGTTACACTTGAACAAAAACCTTTCTGGCTACCACTTTTAACTAATGAGTCAGCCTGAAAGGCTAATAAAGGTCACGGATGATAACTTAAAGTACCAGTTATCGCAGAAACTGATAAAACAGCATGACTGTGCAGCTCCTAAACCTGAGACTAAAGGCTCTTCAAGATCTAAGAAATGCTTAATATTGTGAGGCTGCAAGGTAAGAGGTTTTAAAAACACACTCGAATAGCAACTCCTCTTGAAAAAAAACATGCTTATATTATCCTGTAATAATAAACTAACATAAGTGGGAAGCAAGCAAGCAAACAAACAGGAGTATCTCCATGAGAGAGAAAAAAAAAACAGCAAAAAAAGTGGGAGATACTGAATCTATTATGAGAATGTTCTCAAAAATAAAAATTCCTTCTTATAACAGAAGAAATTGGTCCTGACAAACTTACTTCACTTTATATATGAAGCAGATTTGAACTCAGGCAGTTAAAACAGAATAACTCCAATAAAGAACTCCAAGGAAAAAATAATATCGATATCAAGTTTCTGCTTCTCAGACTCCTCAACTTAAGGGCTGATTAGGTTTAGAAAAAAATTTAAACAACAATATGATGAAAAAAGAGGCCATGGCCCTGGCATATGGTATTATAAACACAGGAAAGTGCCAGTATAAACCTTTATCGGGAGACTGGGTTCTTTGTCAAGCCGTGCCTTTCTTCCAAAACATCCTTGCTGCCATATGTCTGCATCTCGCCAGCTGCAGACCTAATAAGAGACTTCTTATTCATGCTGTATAATGTTTTACAGGTTTGCCACGGGGGTCACTCACTGTGAGTCATTTACGTCACAACCCCAACAGCCTTGGAGCTGATGGGAGCCAAGAAATGTAGGTTGGTGGAGGGGAGAGGAGGGAGGGTGAGGGGAAACAGCACATCAGGCTTGGAGCTCTGTGATTTCATCTCCTCACAGGCACATTGAAAGCTGGGCTTTCTAACTAGCTCTTCTGCTCCAAGGGGCTCGGGGACCTTCCTGCTGTTTTTACACTTAGGAGGAGAAATTAAATACACATATTTAGATGAAGACTGCTGAAAGATTTTATTCCCCTTGCTCTTGTTCTGCGCCTCATTATTTGCAATAACTCTGCAGTCCTAACGGGCCATCTATCTGTTTTTGTAACCTATTTGGAATATACTGTGCATTTATAAAATGCAAATGGAAAGACATGCCACACGTGCAATGCAGAGGATGCAAGCATTGATCTGAGCAGAAATGGAGCTGGCTGCCTGATGAAGTCAGCTCTTCAAAGAACAACTGCTACCCCACCCTCACAATTTGTCACCCTGATCTGGCTCTCTACAGTGTTTTTGTTTTGGTTTTCAATCAGTATCCACTAACTGTATGGAAAATGGCTTTTCAAATCTGTATTTTATTATGGTGCTTGGACCACAAAGAAGGGAATTACACTCACTACAGTGAGATCTAAAAAGGCCAAATCTGGAGCTGTGACTAGAGTCACCAGAGTGCCTCTTACAGCTGCCTGCAATCCTAGAGGGAGGGAAATATTTGCTTTTCCTCTTCAATCCCTTTCACATAAACAGAGAATGACAGAGATGTATGGAAAAATGAAGGCAAGGTAAAACTTTGCTCTTTTTGCCACTGGAATAATTTGCTCATTTAATGGCCAATGAACTGAGTGTTGAACAATTTGGTTCTGCACACCCAATTCAGAGCCATGCCAACAAATTTTTACGCTGTAGGCAGCAAAGCTGCCATGTAAATGCCCAATAAGTACTGAAAAACAAAGGCTAGAGCTTTTAATTGTTCATTTCTAATCAGTACAGTATTTCAAGGATTTTTGGTTTTAAGTGCAGGTATTCTGTATGTGTCCCGAAGGGAAGGAGACACTGTTGAAACATTTTCAATTCTTGCTTCTCTTCAGGGAGCTCAGGGCTTTTGTTTTCCTTTCTGTCTGTCTCAGGGGATAGGAAGCTTTTTGCTTCAGTATTAGGCCATCCTTTTAAATGTTTCAAACATTGCACAAGTGTGAAGTCCACAGGAAGACAAGCCTTGATCACTCAGGTGCTCATTTTTTTTGTCTTTTTTGTTTTGTTTTGTTGGTTTTGGTTTTTTTAAATGCTACCAAGTCACTCAGAAGGCAGGACATTTTATTTAGTAAGGAAACAGCTGCCGTGGAAAGTGACTTGGAAAATATGAGGCAGGTGTTTCCATGGAAAGTTTAGTAGCTACAAGAGCTATTTTGCTAAAATTTGAAAAGTTTAAATGTTTTTGGTGTTAGTTTGGGGGTTTTTTTCCAGATGAAAGACATCAGATGTCTATGTCCCTGTCTCTTCCCTGACTTCCAGACTGAGTCCAGCACAGCAAACAACACTTAGAAAATCACCAAGGATAGTGAAAATCATCAGGAAGTGAAAGCAATAACCAAAGAGGTAAAGACTATGACTCTTTCTTCAAAATGATGCACATCTAATAGATGCAGCACTGGCACTTGCAGGCTACAAATGCATCATCTGCCTAAGTGCAAGAAACCTCTGTGCAGCTCTGCCATCCACAGCTTCTGTAGAAAGGGAGAGAGATGGGGGAGCAAAGCACCCTGGGCAAATCCAGAGAAACATTTATGAATTCAAGAAAGCCTCTCACTGGAGAAATATAGATCTTTCAGGTCAGTAATCCCTAATCAAGGCTGAAAATAGCACTCCAGAGCTATGACGCACTTTATAGTGGCATGTTAAAATTAGTATTATGAGTGTTGAAACTACAGTAGCTCTGCTGGGAGTCCTGTTAATGAATGTACAGGAAGCGTAGTACTGAAGTCCTGTGGCAGAGACACGTGCACACGCTCCTGTCAACCAACCTTATAAACATAATGTGCACTAAATCCAAAGTCACAGTCCTGGTTTATTTTTTGCCATTCTTCCTATAAGAGAAACTAAAAATAGGCCCATGAGAACCATTCATGGGACCTTACTCTTCAAATATTTAACTCCTGCAGTAAAAACTGCCTAATGAATTTGAAGAGATTCTTTAAGGATCTGGCAATATGTAGATGAAGGATGTATTTTACATATATATATAAAGTAGATGAAGAATATATTATATATCTATAAATATATGCCAGCACATACACGTAATAAACAAATTATAATCCTAACAAATTATGGGTACACACTCTTACTTGTTTACATATATCTCCAAAGTTTATATAATAGTTATCAAGATAAAAACCTGGAGAAAATAGGGGCATGACATCATACAGGTCTGAAGTTCTGTTCAGAAGCACAGAGGAAGAAAAAACAAAAAGCAAAGCAAAAACTCCAACTCTTTCAATGAATCACTGCTATGTAATCAAGGAATATTACATAGGTGGGCATCAAAGAACCTCTGTGATACACTGGAAAAAGAAGAGCTGTTAAATTTAAAAGAAAAATTATGCCCGGAAGAAAAAACAAGAATCACCTTGCTTGTGCACAACCTTCTGTCTCTGATACGAGGCCTTTTCTACATGCTATGTGAGGTAGCCAAGCTGCAGGAAGGTTACCCCCAAACACTGGGAGTGCCAAACAGGCATACAATTATGCTAAACCCAGCAAACCTCCACCTTTCTTCTGCTCCTCCAGCAAAATACTTCCCTGGTATCAGGACAACTAACCTTCCCTCCTTTTGCTATTGGAAAGGGCATGCACAGTCTCTGGCTGCAGCCAGCTCAGGGGCGCAGATGGCAGCAGAGGCAGATGGCAGCACACACAGGTTCTGCAGGGCTGGGAACGCACAGTACTGCATCTTCCAGAGAGCAAAACACATGTTGAGAGACACCAAACTGAGGCTAAATTGACTTCCTCAAAGCCTCTGCTGTTTGTTTTCAGGGGCAAACACTTCAAAGAAAAGAACTGCTAGATTTCTGCAGTGATGTTCAGCACTAAAACGGCTTGAAAGGCTCCCTGCACCTTGGAGGAAAACTGCCTCAATCTACCATCACCAACTCCAGTTTTATCTTGTTTCATTCACTGACAGTAGTTCTTTGTGTTTACAGACTGCTGAACTGCTTCTTCAGAGATTTTTAAATACTTTTGAGAAGGAGACTAAACAGCCTTATCTCCTTGGTGAAATAAGGAAACAGAGGGGTAAAAAGTCCCATTGTCTTCTGCTGTGAAATCTGAGAGTTGCCGCCAAGAAAAAAGACTGAGTGGCTCAGCTCCAGAGTCACGCTACATCCACCACAAGTGACTGCAAAGTGATAAGGTCATGAGGAACTGGAGGGGAGGCAGGACAATCCTGGGAAGAAATCTGCAATAACAGTGAAAGGGATACTGGAGATTTAGGGATTCATGGTGAGACTTGGCAAGGACAGAATCATAGAATCAAAGGCTCATAGAATGGCCTGGGTTAGAAGGGACTTTAAAGATCATCTTGTTCCAATCCTCCTGCCATGGGCAGGGACACCTTCCACTAGACCAGGATGCTCAGTGTTCCATCCAACATGGCTTTAAACACTTCCAAGAATGGGGCATCTACAACTTCTCTGGGCAACCTGTTTCAACGCCTCAACACAGGCAAGAATTTTTTCCCATCTAATCTAAACCTACGTTCCCTTTCATTTTGAAATCATTCTCTCTTGCCCAGGAGACATGGTGCTGGGATCAGTCACATCACAGTGGAAACCAATGGAGCAAAAGAGACTGGAGCCAGTGTGGTACAAGGGGATGGAGGGGCATGTTGACTAGGATCTTCAACAAAACATATCACCAGTGAACTCCTTAACAATGACAACAGGCTAGGGACTAGGAACAAATATTAGAAATACAAGCCAGGGAAAAGATTTGTAAAACGAGTCAAGAGCAATGTTGGAAGAAATGTACTGAAGCATCCTTCCAACAACGCACTGACACATTTCAAACTTGGGCTAAGACACACGACCCTCTTATGGCCAGAGGTAGCCAGAAATCCAATCCCTCTGAACTACTGGTTCACCTGAATAATGAAAACCTTAGGAATGAAACCAATTGAACAAACAAAGGCTGCAAATAAACAAAACTCCACAAAAACATCTTGATTAAAAGTCCAATTTTACTCTTTCTTCTGTTTCAGAGCATGGAATTCAGTGAAGTGCCTACAAAGTAGGGTCCTATCTCATTTGACAAACAGAATGGGTGCTGCCTACAAATGCTTTTCAATGAGCAGCTGCATTTTCTTTAGTATATATAGCACTACAGTTTCTTAACTCCAAGCTATGGAAATTCTCCTGTCTGTTCCTTTATTTTCTGGGAGCTTTTAACATTCATCACCATAGTATCTGAAAGCTTCAGAAATATTTATTTGAATAAAAATTCCTTAAGGAAAAGAGAGCTAAGTTAAAGAGTGTCAGGTCAAATCTATCTACTAATTTGAAAGGTACCATATGAGAAAAGCGAGAGCTATTTCTGAGAATTTTTGTTATTATATAGTAAGTTCCAATTCAAAAGAGTTCCCATTGAACTCTGGAAGCATTCAATAAATAAGCAGTCATAAAAACAGGAACTTACAAGAATCTGGATCTTAAATAAATAACCTAGCACTGCATAAAAAGTCATCACTCTAGGGCTAATCATTCACCTATCTTAACTCTGAAATTTTTCCTTCTGCAGTCTTCTGACTCATTCTCTAAACACATTCTGGCTTCCTAAAAAATGTGATTTAAGAAAACACTGCTTCCCTCAGTGGAGAGCACAGTTTTACACCCAGCACAGGTTTGTTCTGTGCCATGACTGGATCAAGGAATCTATAGAAGAAATATGCAGAGATGTGTAGGAGATGCATATTACTCTCAAGGCATAGGACATGAAGTGAACATGAAGGGGATATTGGGATGTACACTAGTTAAGCTCACGCAGCTACCACACTTTTAGCCTTCTCTTTATTTCTGAAAGCTCAATAAACCCTTTTACAATGTTTTTCAGTAGAGTTTTATGAGGTATAGAGTCAGAAAAGTGAGACCTGCTTTCATTTCTAAGTTCCATGAATATTTAAAGGATGCAGCAAGTGAAATCATTCAGTGTGAACAGGCTCCGAAACTGTGTCTCTAAAATATAATCAAAGAATCACTTTAGGTTCAGATTTATTTTTTTTTTTCAGTTATGCAAGACAAGTCCCATTTACCTGATAAGTTGAAACATTCTCTAACTGAAAGAACAAAGCAACCCTTTAGTCATAGGTTTGGGTAACCATATGCTGCCTTGATGAAGAAAAAAGAAGTTAAACACTTCTAGTTTCTTAATGCATTCTTCCTTTAAGGCCAATATTACTTTGCTCATAATCTATATTCCTGGGACCTTGTTCTTAAACCTAACAATTTGCAAACTTGAGCTTTCAGATGTGCGTTTTTTGGGTTTTTTTGACATGCACTGTTATTTAGTTATTGGTGCCTTACTTCATTTGATAGTTTACTTCATTTTGGAGGAAAGAAAAAAAGAAAAGAAAGAGAAACAGCATTCCAATGCAGCCTGGATTATAGCCTGCTGCTTTATCAGATGTCTAATTTAATGGAGGATGCTGATGTTTGTGCCCAGGTCAGGGTAAAGATATTTAAATCCAACTGGTACAAAAGCAATTAGCTGAGTTTTTAAGGACTGTAACAAGAGACATCTTAAAGTCAATTTACTTTCTAAGCCCTCAGAAAACTGACTTCCCTCCTCCTTGTTCACAGAGTGTTTTTTTTCCTTTTCCTCTAGCAAACAAGTTTGTAAGGCTGAATATTTATACAAAAAGGAAAGCTGCAAAATATCAAAATAACTAATTACAAAGAAGATCTTTATATTGAAATGTAACACCTTTCTGCAACAGCCCTACTGCTTACAGTAGCTGTAGTGACCTGGTCAACAAGCAAAAATCCACTTTATGGAAATATTAACACTTTTATATCACATATAAGACCTTTTTTATTATTTTTTAAACCATCAAAAGCTCCTGGAGCTGAGTTCAAACCAGCTTTTACTTTGTACTAGGTTTCAAAGACTAACTGTATATACCACTACAGACGTAGCAGACAACACATGCTTACTATAAACATGCTTTAACAAATCCTGGGCTTCTTCAAAAACATGCTGATCTTTGACTACGTACACTCTAGTGACCAGAACTGACTATGCCTAAAAGTTTAAATTCTATCAAAAAATGAATCTGAATTTTGTTTTTTCCATATACTCTCTTCTCTCTAAAATCAGATAGTTAAAATAAACACCTTATAGTTTTGTTGGTTCACTCAAGTATGTAAATTTTCTCCTGAGGTGCTTAAGCCTTCAGCTCTCCCCTGTGACGTCATGGGGTGATAAAGCCATTGTGTTCAGGTCTACCACCACTGGCAGGTCTCAAAAACTCAGGGCAGAACAAAACTTTTGGAAAAAAGAGGAGGCCAGATTTAAAAATCAGAAAATTAATATGAGAAAGACAAGTATCACAATGAAAGTAATGATTGCTTTTTGGACCAGAAGAAAACATATCAAACATAGTTACTGCAGTGACAACAAAACATATGATCATCTTGAACCATTCTTGACTTAGAAAGACTTAGAAAGTCCAAGACACAATTGTTTCTCTATGCATGAAAGAGACCCATGTTCAAAGTTGTATCCTCAGTCTTTCTCCCAGAATAATAAGGAAACGAGGAGAAACACTGAAACCGGACAAAGGACAGAGAGCTCCACATGAGAAGCTTGGGGAACAGGTGGCACCTTTTCCTGAGTTCAGGAGGTCCTTTGGTGGCTCCTCAATGTGTCCCCAGAGGAGCCTACAACTATGAGGGGGAAGGTGACTTGCCTCATCTGAGCTGTAGCTATTCATAGCGGACAGCAAAAAATTACCATGACAAGGAGCTGAGGGATGGCTGGCCGGCCAAGCCAACCCACTCAGTCCTCACTGCTGCCCCCAACTTTCCTCTCACAGCTGAAGTCAGGGCAGCAGAAGTGCCCATGCCTCTTCTTGAAAGTAGAGAAAAGGGAGCAGAGAGACCAGGCAGAAGAAACATGTCCTGTCTGTCCCTCCTCCATTCCCACTTAGACCAAATTATAGCAAGAAGCAGGGAATAGGGAATGATGAATGAATAGCTCACCTTCCATTACAACGTTATTTAAAGCTCCAGCTTGGTTTCCACTCTCAACAGCTTGAAATAGTAAAAATAAATTAAGCAGTAGCTTTTCACTTCTGCCATGGGCAGGATGATGGTCACACCGGGGTCACCATGGCAAGCTTGCACATTTTAGTGCAAGTTGCAGCAAAATCTATGATATGAAAAACCTGCTCATTGCTTAGGAGAGGTCACCCAGAATTATTTCCTCGTGAAACAATGACAAGACTGTATAAAAGATACAAACGTCTTGACTCGTAATAACTATAAATTCAATGGAGAAACATGGATATTCTTAAAGGTAGGACAATCTCTCCATGCTGATGACATGCCATGTTTTATTTTCCTGCATCAGACCCAAAGGAGAGCCTGCAGTAGGTAGGTGAGTACTGCAGAGCTTCCACTGCAGTCATGTTCTACAGACTGTTTTAAGGTTTTCCCAATTAATTGCCTTGTGCTGGTGGGGGGAAAAATAGACCCACAAGAACCCCAGAAAAGAATCCAAAGCAGCCAACCACACATCAGTACCTCTACTGTGTAGACAGGTCACACTTTCCATAATCAACATTTTTCTTCCCTCTCTGGTTTGGGGGTGCAAAAAAAAATTATCAGGAGTTTACAAACCAAACCAAGATAAAGCTGAATGTTTTTTTACTTTTGTCTACACAGTGACAAATACAAGCAGTAAGAATTCCTTAATGTCTTCTATCCAGGCATGAAATTAGTTGAGAGTGAGATTTGAAAGACACCACTTCCCCATTTTTTTCATTACATCACTACCTATGACACTAAAAGCAAAGGAGCCCACATGATGCAAGCTAAACCTCTTTGGAGAGGAAGACTGTTTCTTTTGGACTTACTTACAAGTTTCAGAGGCCAACAGCACAGTTGAAATTCAAATATTTGAAAACTCAAACATGGCATTTTCTTCAGCAAATGCTCTATCTAGCACCAGTCTGCCAAGGAGCAGGCAAAAGGTGGATTTCTTCCCATCTTTCTCATTTTCCATTTTTCATTCCTTTCTCTTTTTCACCCACCTCCGCAAAAGAATGGGACAAACCTCTTCCCGTCCCTTCCCTCCTTTCTGTGGGCAGCAATTGGGAAAACGGAACCTGACGCAGCTTCCCAGCCCATTCTAAACATGTAGGCAGGCTGTTCATTTCTCCAGCTCTTGCTGGCTCCTTTCCATAATGAGCTCAGAAAACACAGAGCCATCCACAAATATTACAAGCATCAGACTGTTCTGCTTCTTTAGACTCCATCAGTGAAAATGATGAAGCAAGACAGGAAAATATCCCTCCTTCTCCTACCTTTCATTTAGAATTGACCTCTTTGATCGTCTCCCTGGAAGGGTCTGAACTTTTCCTTGAGGTAGGACAGCCTAATGACAGGAAATATAAAACCTCAATATTCACTTCAAGAAATGTCAGGCATGAAAGAATGAAGTCCCTGAGAGAAAAGTGAAGGGGAAACTTGGGAGTGGCAAGACTACCAGCCTCCTGAAAGAGGACAAATCCATGACAACGTTGTCTTTCTTGCAAGCAAGCAAATATATCTGCAAATTCCCAGGTTACTCAAGCAGTGCTTTTAAAAACTACTTGGTAGGGAAACAAATATCAAAAAAAGAAAAAATCCCTCCCAAACTAGTATAGCACTTTAGAATTATTAAATGTTGCTGGGAATTCATGAGAAAAAAGCCTGGGAATATATAACGGCATCTGAGATACAAGTAACTTGAAAAAAAAAATCTAATTATTCTTCCTAGTTTCACAATTACTCTGCCTCAGTTTCTCAATACATTTGTCAATACATTTTATCAGTGTTACTGCAACAACAAACATCCTGGAGAGACAGAGATGCTCCTTTGTAATTTTGGCCTTTCAGAGAGTATTTCTTCATCACTGCAAAAAAATCTGCAACCACAAAGGTCAACAAATCTATCTAGATACAAATATGGGGTTACCATGCATGATGACAAAGGCCAGAAGAGAAGCTGGCACATCACTGCCACAGATCAACACTGAGAATGTGAACTCCCAAAGGTACAAACAATAAAGGATTTGGTCACAGACTGAAGACAAAGCCCAAACCTGCACCACTTGTACTTCTACAGTCTCACTTCCTGCAACTTTTTATTTTTCCTGAATGCAAAGAAAACTCTTGAACTCCAATGATATGGAAGAAATCATCATGCTTAGAATGCCTACAGTTTTTTAAGAAACCAGTACAATTAAAATATTATGGGTTAATCTCAGTTTGGATTAATTATGAAGTCACAAAACTCCACTTGAGAACACACTTAAACATATAATTTCTTGGATCATGAATAATTTAAGTTGAAAATGACCTCTGAACGTCATCTAGTCCAAGTTTTTCCTGTCCTATGGCTCAAAGCAGGCTCACGTCGGTGTTAGGTTAACTCAAGGAGTTGGTTGAAGTGAGCTTTCTGTCCCCACAGTCTCTCTGGGCACAGTTCTGGTGTGTAAATACCCTTGCTGTGAAAAATTCTTCCATTCAATCTGACTTTCTTTTTCTCTGCTGATTGTCTGTGGATGTTACAATAGGCATCTTTGAGGAAACCTGGCTTCACCTTCCTTATGATCCCCTCATAGGTAGACTGAAGAGAGCAAAGAGGTAACAGCCAGCTCCTCTCAGCCTTAGTGAGAGTAAATCACACACAGCAAGTCACAGGATGTCTTAAGATCCCTGCAGGGAAGGGAAAGATCACTTCTACCAGCTGGCCAGCTACACTCTCACAAGGGCAGCGGGTTCCTGGTGAGTCCCCATGGCTGGCGGGCAGAATGATGATTCAGGGTCTGGCCTGACTCCTTGCTGAGTCACTTCCCTGGAACATTTTGAGTTAATCAGCCAGGAGTGCTAATGGACTGCTGAAAATGGTAAGTTGCTGCTTTTACCTTTATTATTGTATCATGATTCACAGGATTCTGCCTACTGCCAATAGCAGTGCACCAGGACCAATTGATACCATATTTGTGACAACTGTCAAAGAAATAATTTTCTGGGGGGAAAAAAAAAAACCAAAAAAGGTGTCAGTATCTAATTTAATAATATCACCTACACAACAAAGACTGCATGGAAAAGGAGGTAGTTGAAAGGTTGACAGATGTTAAATTGATATTGGACTAAGGCCATAGTCCCACAAAAATCTATCCTTTGAAATTAAAGAAGTTTTTAGTGCAACAAAACAAAAGATGACTAGCATTCCAAAATTAATTTTCTCTTAATCCCAATATTCAACAAAACAAGAAAACCACAGCAGTTATTGATCAAACTAAACACCTGGTTTCCTGCATGGAGCCCTCAACTCTGCATTCAATCATAGTTTTGGACTTGTTGTACCAGGAATCAGGAGAAAATACTTTAATTTGAAAAGCAAATGTAATTACAGTAAAGAAAGAAGGCAAGTGTTCAATCTGCTGGGATCACAGCTCCATCTACCTTCCTAACTTCCAGAGCATGCACAGCTGGCAGAGCAAACTGTAATGCATTTGTGCTCCCAGGTGTTTCTTCCAAGGATAGAGACACACTGCTTAGTGGTGCCCAAACAAGTATCTGTTTGTGCTATGTAGACAACATGTATCCAAGGCTTCTGCGTCTTCTAAGAAGTGCCTCTCTTACAGCAGGTGCAGCAAAACACTATCTTAATTGTTTAAGTCTTTCCTTCTGTCATGCCAAAAATCTTTTGAGGTTCTATCAAGAATATTTAAGTAAGTCCTCCCTTAGAAAGTGGTAAAGGGGCAAAAAACCAATCTAATGGGGTTAAGGAGATGGTCTTTCCTTTTTCCTCTCTGATAACTAGACAGAATATATCTCAGTCTGATAATGGAAAAATGGTCACATATAAGAAAAGAAATGTTGGTTTGGTTGTGGTTTTTTATAGCAAAAGCTTCAGGCTACAGCCTAATACAGTGTTACATGCAGAGACTTGATAAAGATGGCCCACCATTTCTGTATTGATACAATACAGATGAAGTTTCCTTTGCATATGTCACATTATTATTCTAGGTATTTTCCACTGGTAGAACATACTCCTGCTCCAGTTCATCCAGTTTTTCACACTCACATTATCTGAGATCAACTACGAGCAACATATGTTTCAAATCCCACCTACCAAAAAAACAAATCCTCCTATTTGTCTGGATCACTCCCTGGCAAAGTCCAAGTCTATAGTGGCTTTCTTGATATACTGTATTTTCCAAGCCTCAGTGAGATACAGACCACTTAACAGCAAATAAAATCATTGGCCAGTCACCAACTAGAAGCCTACAAAAAGTTAAAATGCTATTTTTCAGACAGATACAAGCCACTCTTCTCATGCCTCAAGACAAAGGACAGACAAAGACAGTTTCCTCTAACGTAATGTCAAACCCACATAAAAAAGTGGCTTTAACTGCGGGAAGAGTTGAGTGGTAGCAACTTTTTAAACTGATATTGCTGATCAGTGAGCAAACACGGTGCTATGTCCCAGTCTTAAAACTCTTCTGGACACCTCTGTCACCGAATTAGTTTTTGGCTTTCTGGACTGGCTAGTGAAAAGAAATGCATGGTGGACACTGCTGAGCTGCATGACTGCCACTTAACTCCTCTAAATAGTGGAATCCACAAGGGGAAAGTCAACTCATTTACCTTTTAGTCAGGTAGAACTTGATGTTTGACTGGGTTCTTTCCACAGAAGACAGAGGAAGGTGAGCACTTGCAAACATGCCAGTGTTCTTCATCTTATATAAAAAAAAAAAACCACCTGACAATCTTAAAATGGCTACATAGCTATTTCCTGAGCCTACCATGCTCACAGATCATGTCACAGAGATATTTATTTCCTTTATACTTCATCCCTGAACTCGAATTTCACTTACCAAATTTCCATCCCCTGCATAAAACAGTTTTCTTATAAATGATGTAGCAATAGATAAATAATTTCTTCCTCCATCCCAAACAAAATAAACAGAGCTTCTGGAATCATTCATCAAAACCTGTATGTCAAGAACCTCGAAAAATTATTAAAACCTTTTTTATGATACCACTGTAGTTTTTAAATACAATGCATTACATCACAATGGTACACACACCGTTTTGATACAGATTTCTTTTTTTAATATTCACATGCATCCCAACACCCTGGAAACAACATGGGCAATGCATATACAAAGCATGTAGATCATCACTGATATGGCCATCTAGAAATTTATTCTACTGTGAGTCTATACATCAACAGGAATTTGCTCTCAGAACAGATCAACATTATATTTCTTGCAGAAAGTTTTAACAGGCAAGCAGTAACCCCCAGCTCAGATTTTCAGATATCCCACGTACTACAAACCCAAATCTTTGATATTAAATCAAATCTTTGATATTAAAAGCAATGCTCCACTGAAAGCCAGTGTAAAGAGGGTAAAAAATGTCTAACATTTTTGTGGCACTCCATGTTGCTGAGGAGATGGACTGTAATTATTTGAACCGTTTGAACTTTCCAAGACATAAGACATCTTGTTTACAAGACTAACTGCAGCATTACAGTGAGGCTGAGAGGTCTGGGAATGAATAACTGAATCCAGATTATGATGGGATCAGAGAAACTTCATGTCAATCAGAGAGAACATATTATTTAGACATGCTCATTGATCAGTAACTCAGGGAGGAGTTAATCTTTGCTACCTGTAGGTGTGTATGGTATAGACAGCCAGATGTAAGCTACTTCCTTAGATGATGTCTTCTAAGTCAAATAGAGAGTATCAAGTGTGCTTCCATGACATCTTTAACATTGAAATGAAGCATGCTAAAGAGCAGGTCATAAGACTTTCATGATAGAAATGCCTTTTGTTTCCACTGACCATGAAAAATGCCTTGGTGGACAGCTCAAATGCACTTCACTTTGTCAGACAAATCCCATCTCGACAATCACAACACTGTATTCCAGAACTTAGTTGGAACTTAGTGATTATGGACCTGTGCTTGCAACCAAATGGGGATATGCCTTGTTTATAAAACATTTTCAAAAGTATTTTCTTGTCTACAGACAACCTGTGCAACATTAATGTTTAACATCAACCTCTTTATTCCTCAGCAGATGACACACCAGGATTGGCCAAGTCCTTACTATTTGCATGCTACAAATGATTGGCAGAGCTTTCTAGGTAGGTGTGTGTCTGTTTCTGTATACAAATGAAATTAGAGCCCATTTTGCCAGGCAAACTTATCAATCAGCTAAAGACATGTCCTGAGGACTACCACAAAGGAAAATGATAGTGGCAAGACCACTATGAGAGACAGAGCTCTTCAACAACTCTTTTTCAGGGTGGGAGGTGCAGAGGGGTGGAGGTAAGTGAGAAGCAGGGAGCAAATCACTCCTCTGGAGTGGCCTGGGTTTGTTTGGTACATTATACAGATCACAGCTACTTTCTATTTCTGACAGGAGTGGATTGGGTTGAAAGGGACCTTAAAGGTCATCTATTTCCAAGCCCCCTGCCATGAGCAGGAACACCTTCAACAGGTTACTCAATCATGTTGACACACTTAACATTGAAGTAATTTTGCAGTTACTTGGTAGTTATTAAATGGTTCCAGCTATAGTTTGGAATCGCAAATCTATTGTTTGGAAAGTCGGTCTGTAAGTGGCTAGGTAAGGGTTGTCCTATAACTAAATAACCTGTTGCAGACACTTAATATGCAGCGACAGAGAGATGTATCTGAGACAGCAATAAGGATTCAGTACCACTGATTTCTAGTATTGACATGTCCACAACTCTTCTAAATGAAATAAGGATTTTCTAGAAGTCTAGCCTACAAACAAAAAAGAAAAGCTACAAAATTAGTACTTTTTAATCTCACTGGGTGACAATTTGATACTGGCTTGTGGTACCAACAAACTAGAGTATCAAAGATTTGTTGGATGAATAAGTTGTATTATATCACAAAGAAAATAAAGTGTTTCAATGTAACAGTGTATGAGGATTTTACTGATCCTACTGCACACAGCTAGACAATCAGAGGGCTCTGTCTATGTATACACTGGACAAATACATACAGACTAGCAGAGGTTTAGGAACAGAAAAGCTTATACCTATATATGGCTCTGCTACATGGCATTGCAAATAAGTGCAAATACAGTAAAATATATGAAAGGACTCACATGGTGAGCAAAATAAAAACACAGACAGATTGGAACATTTCCCACTAAAACAGAATTCATTCCTGAGGTATTCATTTCAATGGAAATATGCTTTTGCTCTTACTGAATTTAATAAGGAGGTCTGCCAGTTATTACAAATGCAGAAGAAACAGTTACCCTCACTGAGCTAGTCAAGAACATTAAATCCTACAAGTCTCAAAAGGTTTGTCACTTTTATTAAGAAGCTCAGAGACTGTATTGGTAATAAAATCAATTAATAATAACTATTACACCGTACATCAAAGTATGCTAAACCTCTGTAATTGAGATATGGCACCCGTCAGCTCACACGTATTGGGTCAAACCTAACCCCTCAAATGGCAGCTCAAACCATTATCTGTCTGATACCTGTTTGGCAGCTTCTGCAAGACAAGTTACCTGAGTCTACACCACGTAATTACAGCCCTGTGCAGGGCTACGGGAGCCAGCTCCGGTATGGGAAGCTCCCTTGCCACGTCAGTGTGGTGCAGTGTCCAGGCTAATTAGCAGCTGCCTGGGGCACACTTAGGCTGCTTCCAAGACCACAGCTGTACTCTCACACGGCACTCTGCTGTCTAGACACAGCAGCCCATTCAAAGCCAGCACTCCCTGCCAGCCCTGTGCAGCTCGGAACAGAAAGGTGTCCAGATCAGTAAAAGCCATCGCTGCACTCACACTGGCAGTAACTAGGAGACCTGAGCTGAGGTGCCAAGACAAATCAGACAGGAAGTCAACAGGCAATGCTTCCCAAAAATGCTCTCTTCCCGATAGGCACAAGACAAAGTGATGAAAATACAGCTGTACAAACTTGTTCCAGCTTTCCTGGTCTCATTGCAAACAGGTCTGTGCTGCTGACTATCCAGCTCTCTTATGATAGGCAGACTTCCTAAGTAACATTTACAAAAGGCCTACTAACTTTCATGCTGAAAATTTAAAGAATGTTATTGTTCCACTTTAAGCTGTACAAGACACAAAATAGTTGTACTAGGGGTACACAGGAATGCCTCAAGCTCTTTCAATTGACCTATGTGAAACCCATGTGAGAAAAAATGACTGTCAGCTGCTAAGTTGTTAAGAAAACACTGTAATACTGGTAGCAGAATCTTGGTCATCCTTTTGCTCTGACCAATTTATTGTAGGCTGGATTTCAAAGCAAAGAGCAATTTTCCTTCTAGTATCTCTCTTGGTAAAGCAAATGTAGCAGTGAATACAGTCCTGACTATTTCAACTAATGAGCCCTAAAAACTGCAGAGTTCTGTGGAGTGCGGAACATCTGCTTGCTCTACTGAGCTGTGAAGCAAAGCAACAGATGACAACCTTATGCCTTAGTTTCTTGTGGCACTTTTCTCAATAACAATGATCAAGAAGACACTCAAAGAAAAAGCATATATTTATGTCATTTAAAAAAACCTCACATCTGATGCTCTTTGAAAACAGTAAAATCCCCAACATCATTCTGAATTATGAGTATAGCAAGTCAATCAGTAACATTGTCTCTTGCTCTAATAACAGATGGGCATTTCTAAATTAAAGCCTAAAAATCCATACATATTGCAGACATTAAATACTGCTTTCTATAAGAAATTTAAAATCATAGCACACCTTTACACTTTTGTAAGATACTGAACTATTATTTTAAACACATACTTATGGCTTCTAGTCTCATTTAAATTACTCATCTTTGCATTCAGTTTCAGAATTCCAGCTAAATGGAAAGGCATATATAGCCAATGGTAAATGTAACAGAAATTAAGCAGAAAATAATCTGTAGGGGGGGAAAAAAAAAAAAGAAAAAAAAAAAGAGAGTGAGAAAAAAGTAAGGATTCAATGGAAGCTTGGGAGGGACTAATGTTTCAGAATTTTTAATTAGAAACGCTACGTTATATTCTCATCTCCCAGTATTCTTACAATATTTTCCTCCCTTTGTTTCTTGAAGTCAAACAGCTGCTCCTAAAACTTAACCTGGTGGGTTTGGGTTTTTTTGAAAGGCTTGTATCCCTCCTCCCAATTTTTAGCTCCACTGCAGAGAATGTATTCTACTTCCTCCATCAAGTTCTAATTAAAATGAAAAGGTTCATCTCTGCGCTTCTTAACACAACTGTTATGGCAAACTTCACCCTAAAGAAAACTTCAAAAGGGTCAAACTAGGAATAATTTGCATTGATGTGATCAAAAAGAAAGACAAAATAAAGTAGACTTAGGCATTTGATGAATTGCATGTGTATGTATGAGCGTATTCTTCTCAAATGAGCTTTGATCTGGAGAATGAAATCCCAATATAAAGAATTCTAGACTTTGGTCATCAAAACATCTATGTGCGTAATTACTGAAAGAGACCAAAGTAAGTTCCAAATTGCCAGTAAATGTAGAAGTGGAAAGCAGCAGGTTCATTTCAAGCACAAGGCTGTCATCATTCATCTCTCAACCACCCTTCCCTGCCCTGTATATTTGTCTAGGAAAACTTAAGATCCATTTATGGACTGAAAAGAGAAAAAGCAAACTACAAACTATCATCTGGAATCAGATTCAGTGCTCACAATTGCCAAAAGTTGCGCCATTATACTGGGGTCAGAGTGTGGTCATTGTTGAATCAAATCAAGACTGGAAGCAATCTCTTTTTTACCCCGAGTCATGCCCTTGCCGTGAGTAAGGATCACTTACACTCCCGACAGACACCCAGTTACCCTTGTTTGACAGCACTGGTTCCAGTGCCAGTAATCCTGTTCTCTACTAATTTACGCGATAGATGATTATTTCCTTCTTGTGAGAGCCTTTCAAAGACTCATGTTACTCCTCCAACTTTTTTTGACTCAGCTCAAATTCTGTCCATCTTTCCTCAGAGGTGATGTTTTCTTTATCTCCAGTAATTTTAAATACTGTCCTCAGGATTTGGGTTCATATCTTTCCTGGACTGTGGGGCAGAAAATTAAAAATAGTTCAATCTGAAGCCAAAGAATTTCAGAGCACAGAGGAAAGGGATGTGATTTTTCTTGCTGATACAATAGTTTAGTTAAGGTATTCATTATGGCACTAACTTTTCACAACACATAACATTATTTTTTCAAGCATGAGCTGTGATCCACAAAAAACCCAGATCTTTTACTAAACAGCTGCTCCAAGCAAGTTGTTCCCCATCCTGCTTAGGATTGCCTACCTACATTAATCTGTATTTATGAAACTGAGCTGCCATTCCTCTCCCACATTGAAACTGCGACTTGTTCAGATAAATTTTGGAATTTGAAGCTGTTCTGCAAGGTAGTGACAATCTCTCTTAGCTTCATAGGTTCTCCATATTTAAGAAACATACCCTGAAGTCCATCATTCAGCTTGCTAGTGAAAATACTAAACACAAAATCAGCTGTTATTTTCTTCCTTTTGTTCTTCTAGGTTCTTAAATATGATTTGGCTTCTTTGCTTAAGTAAGATTAATCTATAGGTCTAATCTACAGGTCTGTCTCTCACATGCTTTCAAATATAGCAACTAGCAGCTCCGAGATGTTAACCAACTCTTTACATGTCCTAACATGGAATTCAGCAAGCCAAGATTATCCTAAAAACATCTGAATGTTTTCTAACCTTTCTCATAGAAAGCTGTCATATGTGGTCACATTAACTGTATCAGGCATCTTCCACACAACTGACCTTTTCCATAAAGACAGCTGCTCTGCAGTCACAAGTAAATTCCAAAAATACAGGGGTCTGTCATATGCTCTCCCATTTCATGAAGAAGTGGATTGATTCTTTAGTGTTCTGAGCACTTACATATGATGACTCCCTTTTGTGTTTAACTTGCTAATCTCTTAGTTTTTGGTTAAGTTTATCCACTTTTGTCCATGGGTACTTTTAGTACATTTCCTCATTTGTCCTTAGCTTCTAGACTCAGTTACCCTGCCTTGTGTATATAATACACACACACACACACACACACACACACACACACACAGAGACCAGGCATTCAGCATAATATAGTCTGGTCTTTTCTTCTTTAGCTGCCACATAAAGACTTTGGGTAAAGACCCTCCTCATATACACAGGATCTCAGAATAAGTATGTAATGGTTATACAAGGATGTAGCCCTATTCTCTGCTTGCTCTTCTTAAGCCAATTAACCACTTCAGTATTAATCTTCTGTTAAAATTGCTTACTAGGTCAAGTGTCTGTCTCAAGTAAAATTGCTCATACTCATCCATGTTTTCTTTTATGGTTACACTAATAAATTTGTGTGCAAAGCACGTTTTCCAGTTTTTCTCCCCTCCCATTCCTTGCCACATTTTTTTTACTTTAATAATGGAATACACACAAAATTTTTGTCCAACAGGTCAGAGCTATTCTGGGAATTTTGGTTAAATTAATTCTCTTTCCTCATCTTCATGAGAGAAATCATGCTTTATCAAGACCAGCATGTGACACATAATTATCATAACCATTATTCTGAAGTTAGTGGACTGATAAGTAACTGCTACCAACAATGTACAGTGAAGAAATGAAATCAGAATGCTTCAGAGAAGGAAGATGAGCAAAAGCAAGAACATGCCGGGAAAAAAGTCAGACACAGCAGACTAGTGCTTATCCCAACATTGACGCTGTTGTTCGATTTTCTATAGCAATGACAAGCACTGTCTGTTTCATCAAAAGGATTACAAACCAAATGTATAGTTTATTAACTAGCAGTTTGGAAGGGCCTGGTAGAATGCCCTTGAGATTTCACTGTAAATTCCTTTTAACAAAAGCAGAATGTTAAGTTGGGAAAGACTGAAGTTTTCTATGTTCCTATTGTTTTCCATATATCACAAATAGTTATTCTTCCTATAGTATCTACTTTTTATTACATTGTGCTACATCATCTCTTTCAAGAAACAATAGGTAAAATGGAATTGATATCAATTCAGTATCTATGGCCTAAAAAAAAAATTAGCCAGCAATTCCAAAGCAGGAAGGCGTCATCATATGCTGTTAAGCTCACAAAATGGATGCACAGCTCTGCTCCAGTGAGGTTATATTTCAAATAGCTCCCACCTGCATCATAAGTCAGTCAGCAGTCCCACACCATCAGAATAATTAGTCACAGCTTTCTGTTCTTCAATGAAGATGTACAGGCTAACAGCTTGATTTTAATTCCCCACTGGAACAAGTAACTAATTATGACTGCATTAAAAGTTAGCTCCAATAATTTAACGGGGTAATTTTGAAGATCTGACAGACTTCTAAATTACGTGTAAATACATTTTTATGAATGCTTGAGAAATTAGATTATATATTTAAAAGCCTCCTACAGAGCAAGATGAAGATCAACTATGCACGAGTCCCTTATCACAGTAATTTCAGAGATGCCCATCACTGAGTTTAATAATACTAACTGCTCCCTGTACCTTCTGGCCCAAATAAATCATCAGCTATCGAGACAGAAATCCAACTTTCCTGAATGGAAAAGGGAAAAGGGTCAGTCACCAGACTAAATAAAAAAGGTATGACAGCAAATTAAGCTCTTAAAGCCTCTGACAACAAAATGGTAATTCTGCATTAGCATCTTTTAAAAATAGAGGCCTTTATCATCATGGGAGGGATGAGACAAAGAAGTTTTTGGTTTTGTCTTCAAAAGTTGATAGCCAGCTAACATACTAAATACCCAATGCTGAACTGTCTGCACTATAAGTTCATTACTACTATTGCTTTAAAGAAATAAAGGTTTGCTTTAATGATCAATGTACGTTCTAGCCCTGGTCTTACACTGTTAAAGACTGTTTTCCCAGAGGGCATATTAAAACCTCTCTCCCAGAATAATGACACTGGCGGGGGAAAGGAGAGGCAGACTATCTTCATACTACTTTGAGAAGTAAAAATGGGAGAGCATTACCTAAAGTATTGTTGCAAATTTCCTGCTCAGGCAGAAACTTAGTTCACAATTACAAAATTACACACTGTGATTTTACCAAGTTCAATGGAAAGGTTAAAATCATACCAACATTCAACCTGAAGATGTAGCAAATCTGTGTACTCATGCAGTCATATCCACAAGATGCAAAAGGTGAGTTTCAAATAAATTGTGCAATTCTAAGAGCCTTAAACACCTTTCACTTACGTGACTACTGGAAAAAAGCATGGCCAAGGAAATACTGCAGTATTTCATCTCTAAATTCAATGGAAAACTTAATGTCTTATCAACAGAAATGCACAGCATGTCACATTTCCTGAGTTTTAGCATAGAAGTATTTATATTTCATTTTCAACTTGTCTTGCACCCATTCAGACCTAGTTGCTCCTTCCTCGGTATTAAAGATCACTTTTAAAGACCGTTGTGTGTGCAAGGGAAACTAATTTGAAAACTCTTTGGCCCAAAGGGCACAACCACCAGGAGCACCCTTTCTGAAAGCTGAGCAAAGAGCATCTCCTGAGCTCCGGGGGTTCCCCAGCTATCCTGCTTGCAGCACTGCTGACTCTGACACCAATGAAAGCCAGAACAGTATTTCCCAGCTGCCAGGAAAAGGGAAACAAATAAGGCTAAAGAACTTAATTCATGGAACTTCATTTTCTTGAGAGGTTGGATTAAGGTAACTCATTTCCTAAACTACATCAAATTGGCTTAAAAGGGGACCCTACTATCCATTCAGTGATGGATGAAGGACACAGTTGAGTCTTAGCCATCCTTCAGTAGTCTCAGCCAGCCTTCCTTTGTAGGGGCTGCAGGCCAGTAGTGCCTCTGATGGAGAGACACTAGAAACAGCTCTTCCCAAACTTGTCTCCTAAATATACAACAAGTAGACCCACAGCTATTTTACAGGGTTCACATTTGGGCAACATTCAGCACAGTCCTCTGTAAGGCAAACCCTGAGTTAGTAAACACAACAAATCTGAGCTGAGTCCATCTGGAGCTGATCCTGCACTTCAGGAGCCATCAAGATGTGGGAGATCAGCCAAAGGGTGCGCATGAGCAGGTTGCAGACAACTGCCCACACCTCTTGTGCTGCATATGCCTGGCCCTCACCACCTCCCTGGCAAACCAAGAGGCATATCTACGTCAGGCTCTTGCTACCAGCCTGATATCTGCAGCCTCCTGTCCCTCAGACTTCAACACCCCCTACTGTGGTCACTGATGGAAAATTGTCCATCCCCTTCAACCACCATTGGGTACTGGGATGTCTACTGCGTGAGCTTCATCAGACAGCTGAAATAGATCAAATAAAAGAGAAAGTGGAACAAGGTGCTGTTCTCTCCTGCTGGGTTGCTAGTGGCTGTCACAAGGCACTGAGGCAGCAGTGTACTCCTGCAAAGCGCTTAAAAAACCTCTAGGTACGTGCAAAACATCTTCAGATAGCACAAGTCAGGGAAACTACAACTTCAAAGGACTCCTGACCAAGTACAAAGCTAAAAAAATCTAGAGGGAGGAAGAATTTTTTTGTCTTTTATCTCCTGCACACACAAAGTCTTCTTTCTAATGGGGAAAGTACTTTCACAAGCTTATGTAAGGAGAATAAACTTCAAGTAGGATATACATCTAAATAAAATAGTCTGATTTCAGACTTTTTCCCCCAGATGTTAAAATTAAATAAAGACATGTCATTACTAAAAGCCAGTCTGGTTGCTGTGTTTATCACTGATCACAGGTTTCTGAGAAGGCTACACATAAGAGACACTAAACTCCATTGGACCTACTGGCTACTCTTACATGTGCATTTATATGGTACTGTTACCCACAGTTCTCCTGATACTGCTGCAGAAAAGGGAGAACAAGGCACCTTTACTCAGAGGGTCACTGGGCACTGGAACAGACTCCTCAGGGAAGTGGTCACAGGATTAAGCCTGACAGTTCAAGAAGTGTTCAAACATTACTCTAAAGCACATGGCGTTATTCTTGGGGTTGTCCTGTGCAGGGGTAGGAGCACGACTGTGATGAACCTTGTGAGTGCCTTCCAGCTCAGGATATTCTATGATTCCATGGAAGTCTCAGAAATGCAGTTTTTCCTGTAACTGTTAAGCAGTTGCATTCTTGACACTAAGAATAAGCAATTATTCTCATTTATCAAAATTACAGTCCCCAGAAACTGTTAAACCCATTATGTGTAGCTCAAGGCCAATTGCTATGCAGATAATCGAAAATAAGATTGAGATGTCCTTCAGTCACTTGAAAGGATTTTTAAAAAAGCCCCTAGGTTATTTAGATTAAATTGGATTTCAAAAAAATTCACCCCAAAGCACCACACAGAATCAGTTTTATCAAAAAAACTGAACTATAGGATTGGCTCATATTCCCTTGTTGAAGAAACATCCATATCTAATCAAGTGTATAAATCAGACTGGTGAAAAGGAAATTTTTTTTTCCCTGGAGATACAGTCTATGCTATCACCTTTTGCCCAGGAGTTAGCCATACACTATTTCATTTCACTTCACTCAGCTTTCTCTGTCTGTGGTTGCTGCTGAATTATCAAAACATACACACTACCTGTCACAAATATCATCTCTCTAAGTCAACTCCTTCACTTTTTCCAGGAGACATGCAGGTGCAGATTCTCATATGCATAAAAATCATCCAGACTCTTCCTGCCTTCACTTTACACATCAGAGCACCTTTCTGCGCCATGTTCTTGTGTGTTCTGGTTTTAGGATCAGTCCCAGACTGAAGGAAATGCCCCTTCTGCATGGTTTCACCTCATAAACACAACAGCTAGAGGTGGCAGGTATTATTCCCTGTAGGTTATTTGGGATATGGTTTGTAATTCAGGTAGTCCTAGCAGAACATGGGACAGCAGATGTATCTTCCACCACAGCATTCACAGTAGGGCTGGGAAATCAGTGCTAGCCATGTCGGTTCTTTCCTCTCAACAAAAGAGCCCAAAGAAAATCATGCCACTTCAGAATTTGTCACTAGTTTTGCTCTTCCATGCTGAAAAGCCATCCTTGTTCTGTTTTGCTGGAATGCAGTCATTCCAGGCTACCTTATCTCACCTGCATGGAGGTCAATTTATTGACTTTCATCCCAAACTCATGTAGCAAACCCCAAACAAATTCCATTTAATCAGCTTCTCAAGCTTAAGTTACTTTTTGTACTCTTTTTAATTACATGATTTAACTTGAGAAAAAATCCTCTTGGAATATCCTTAATACCAGTTTGTACAGCTTCCCCTTTGCTGCCTCTATTTGCACGAAGCAAACCTCAACACTCACTCTGCTCCTCCCACGCGCTGACCTTCGCATGCTCAAGTGATCCAAGTGAAAGAAGAAAGCTTTCCCTTCAGACATGCAAGAAGCCACTGCATAAAGGATGAAAAAAGGCACTTGCCCTGCAACCGGTAGCACTCTAGAGATAAGGGCATGGCCAGACAGAAGCCATAATAGTGCAACTGATAAACCAGCTACCTACTACAGTTGCCAGGTAGCGCATTAATCTGATCTTTCAAGCTCTGCTTGGTGAATTTAACACACTGCAGAAATCATTCAGTCTGCTGTTTCTTTTCAGACTCTTGAATACTCACCAAGCTTCAGACAATGATTTGCTACCATTAGGTTATCAGCAAGCACTCCACCCCTCTCCTGCTCTCAAGATGACTGTAACATCTCTGAAGCCCAGTAATCTTGAAAAAGTTAAATGAGGAATGAAGATTCTCATCAATGACCAAACCCAACAAATTACTATGTCTACAATAATTGAGATCATCTTTGCTGCACATCAAATACTGAGTTCAGTTTTGGTCCCTCACTAGAAGGAGGACCTTGAGGTGCTGGAGCATGTCCAGAGAAGGACAAGAAAGCTGGTGAAGGGTCTAAAGAACTGTGATTTTGAGGAATACTTGAGGAACATAAAGTCGTTTAGCCTATAGAAAGTGAGACTTAGGGGGGAACTGTCTACAACTACCTGAAAGGTCAGTCTCTTCTTTCAGGTAACAAGGAAATGACCTCGAATTGCATCAGAGGAGGTTTAGACTGGATATTAGAAAAAATGTCTTTTCCAAAAGGGTTGTCAGGCTCTGGAACAGGCTGCTCAGGGGAGTGGTGGAGTTACCATGCCTGGAAGTTTTTAAAAGACAAGTGTTTGTGGCACTCAAGAGACATGGTTTAGTGGGATTTGGCCATGCTGTTATAAGTCTAAGTGCTGAGTCCTGCATTTTGGCCGCAAAAACCCCCTGCAACGTTATAAGCTGGGGGCAGAGTGGCTGGACAGTGCCCAGGTAGAAAGGGACCTGGGGGTGCTGATAGA
>VXBA01002274.1:306950-415660 GCA_013399895.1 Serilophus lunatus
TAGTCTAGTCTAGTTGAGGTTCTAGGGTAAGGGTTGGACTAGATGATCCTGGAGGTCTCTTCCAACCTAGTGATTCTGTGATTCTGTTTGTAACAGTTGAGACTTTGGAGGTCTTTTCCCATCTAAATGATTCCATGATTCTATATAATCCAGCAGGCAGAGAAACTCTCCAGAGTAAAACATTGTTAAGCAATGTAATCTTTTATTTTATTGAACTGGAAATTGTCCCATGTAACATCTAATGAAAATACTGTTCAAAAGAAAGACTTGTGAGATAATATTAGATGAGAAATTGTCTTCACTGAATTAAAATACTGTATCAAGCTTTTGTGGTGCTTCAGTAGGATAAATTTTATTTCATCCTTGTCTGGATAGACATTAATATCAATATGTAGAGAAATAGTTTTTAAATAAGTTCTATTTTGCCTTCTACAATATCCCTACAAGGAATGTTCTTGAAAAAGGCATCAAAACAGACAGGCCCTTTACACTGACTCTCTAACTCCCTCACAAATCAACTCTCTTCACACCTCCAGAAAAAAAATCACCCAAGTTCCTCAAAAATCATGACGAAAAACCCTCAACTCATTTAAAAAAAACAAAAACAAACCCAGCCCATTTGGTCAGGGCTAAATTGTCACTTAATTTGTTGATAAAGTGGTGCTTTAAGGCAAAAAGCTTTGTGCAGAGATGCTGCACAAGTGTCTCGACAAGACTAACAGACATCTCCAGTTGTAATGTATTCATCTTTCCCAAGATTACAGGAAATTAACACTGAAAAAAATGCCCCCACACTCTACTCATGAGTTTCACTAATGGATGTGATGCTTACTCCCACACTGCTCACTTGCTTGAAGACAAACTAAAGGAGACGATTATCAGCTCAGCAATTTTTTAAGCATGAGCCCTAGGGCTTAGAAGATTTCCTAAAGAACATTAAGGGAAAGTCTCCATATTCTAAAGCAAGTCTGTGGCCAATTCACAGCTAAGCTTTTACAGCAAAGGCCACACATTAATGGCCAAGCAGGAAGCAAAAAGCATACCATTGAAGCAGGCTGAGACTTGCAAGTGTCTCTCACCAGTAAGGGTGATGGTATTTTCCTGCATTTCCTGAACTTGTTCCAGCTATCTTACAATATTACCTCCATTAAAATACACACAGGCTCCAGTGTCTTCTGATGCTGCACCTTCAGCCTCTGCTGCAGCTCAATGGCACTGTTAAATCACAGCTTCTAATTTGTCTCAGAAATAAAATTGGGAAAAAGAAATGGAAAAAGGCCTGTCTGGCTTACAAAGCTCCCTCCCATTCTTGCTATCAACAAGCTAAACCATAGCAATGACAAGTAACAGAAGGTCTGGTGAAAGACTGCTGTGTGTAGAAAGCCAAAGAACAGAAATAGAATCATGGGAACCCAAGCTCAGGTCGTTTCAAAGAACAATGAAAGAGATTCATAGAGTGAGGTTACAGGCATTTGCACTTTTCAAGCCAAGCACATAACCACTTACTGGTGCAAGTCTCTTCATTAACATAAACAAAACCATACATCATGCACACACACATGGAATAGTTTGTGTGTTTAAGATATTTTTTGGTTTCTCTTTCAGAGAATTCAATCATAGTTGACACTTCAGAGCTGCTAGTAGTTGACCTTACATAGCATCTGTGTTGCAACGCCTAGATATGTTGCTAGGGTGAGCTAAGGATAGGAGCTAAGACTTGGCGCTACATTTTCTGGCTTTTTTCAACTCATGTCAGCCCTTATTGTTATTTCCACATAGGGAAAGGAAGGTGTGATTAAGAGAAAGAATAATGTTGCTTTGCTTGACTGTTTCTTGGCAGTTGGTGGATTTTGCTAAAAACCTTATCAGAATAAACCTCTCTTGTGCAGTGGAAGCATTTTGATTTACAGAGAAAGATAAGCTATAACTGAACTGTTCCCCAACCCGATATTACATGCATCCTCCCTGTCAGCATGGGCTTGATCTCTCTAATCTGCAGGAAAAGACGACTGAAGTTGAATCTCTGTGAAATAGCCTTTTATGTCAAGTTCAAGTACTTATTGGGAAATAAAACAAACTAGCACACTCAGGCGGACAGATGATTCACTCCCAGCTCTTATCACTACCTCATTTTACCTTTCCTGGAAACACAACCCACCCAATAATGTTTCTTATTTTGTTTCTCCCAGAAGCCCAGCTAATACCTATTTGATTGCAGATGCCTATATCCCCCAATAAGAAGTGCAAGATGTGTTATGAACAATTTTAAAGACTACAGACTATGGTTGTTATTCCTGGCAGACATCAGAAAAGGTTAGCAATTAATCACTGTCCGGTATCTGCACTTAAAAAGTGGAAATTATTGATAAATGTGTTCCCACTTCAAGCATGTTACTGAGAACTGGTAAGAAGTCTGGACCACTACAAAACCTGAAAACATTAACGGGTCAAAAAGCTTTTGAGGCCAGAGCACAAATACCAGCTTCGCTAATTGAAAAGATGACGTCATTGGACTGATTTATGAAAGGCACTGCTGATGTTTAGATTAGGAAAATTTACTTGAGATGGCCAAAGTAAACTCCATGGCCTTTGTTTTGGATACTTCAGTTTATGAAGCTGTCATTTAAAAGAGCTATTAGAAATAAACAGATATGTGGTGAGAGAACCTATGGAAGAGGCTGGGGGGGGTGTTGATGCTGGCGTGTTTTTTGGTTTTAAACCCACATACAAGTGGCACAGCAGTGTTTCCTCCAGGCTCCCACGATTGTCTTCTCTCAAAAATCAAGCTTCCAATACAAATTTTTCTCTAAAATACCATCAGTGATAGCAGCATGTGTTGTTTTTGAAACTTGTCCACTCAACGATCCAACAGATAAAAAGTAGGGAATATTCTACATTTACAGCAGAAACAGGCTGGGAATACTCTCCCTGAGACACAAATATTCTCTAGGCCAGAATTCAGGTAGTTTCCAAGACTTCAAGCTGTGGCTGAAATGATTTATAGTCACACCACTAAATTAAAACATTTGTGATGCTTAGAATTATTATGGGTTTATGGAATTTAATTACAAGTAGCTTTCCTAACAATTTTATTTTTTTACTGTCTGATGTATTTGACATTTTGTGCTTTATCCTAGCTGAAGACTAGAAAATAAGCACATTTTAAGGTACCCCTACCCCAAAACCTTGGAGCCTTTCTTGTTTCCCTGTGCAACAGAAAACATGCCCTCACAGACACTGCAAAACAGACTGTATTGAAACCAGGCCAGGAATAGCAGCAAACAAGTAGAATCCATCCCCAGAAGAAAGGGCAGAAACTAATCCAAGACCTGAATGCCAGGTGCTGATGTACAGTAAACTCAATTTTTTTCCTGCACTTACACAGGTTTACCCATTCAACTGAACATCTGATGCTACTGTGGAAAAACTGCTGTCCAGCTGAATGGGGGCTTCTGTAATCCACTAGTAATGCCAGTGGGTCCAGAAAATTTATTGTAAGGGACAGAAAAGGTACAAGGCTCAGCTGTTCAGTACACAGCAAGAACAAATAAAAAACAACATTGAAAAATGCCTGATTACTCACAAAGAATGGGCTTCAGATAGAGTCACCTCGAAAGAGCATCTATGGGCACTTGGAATAATTATACAAAATTTTAGGTGAGATTGCAAAAGAACGATAAATGTCCAGAAGAATACAGGGCTAAACAGAAAAATAGTAAACATCATAGCAGCCTCCTAATAAAGGAAAGAGTATAATGTTATAAGGGAATAGGTAAGACAGTTGAAGGAGGACAACTGTTTCAATTATTACATAGGGCAGAAGAAAGAGGAATCCTCTAAATGCTGGCTTGGGAGCTAGAAGCTCTTGCATATGGTGGGATGCAAGACACCATTAGTCATGACCATAGCAAAAATGAGATTAACTAGATGCCTGATAAGTCTCACAAGATTAAATCTAATCTAGAATAATCAATTAATACTGAAATGATAATACCAAAGCAGTGCTCTGAAAAGGAACAGTTTTAATTATGTTACACACCACTCTATTGGTTTCAGAAAAATTTTCAGGTCTACCAATCTTCCTCCCTGCCTAAAATGATTAGATGCTCATTGATTTTAAATGGTCACTAATATCCAGACAACTAGAAAATAGTAAATATGGTACAGCTTTGTATTTTCTACAATGAGCCTCCAATAGCAGCATGCACAATCTTCTTTTGCAATACTGAAATATCTGTGTCCCTACTCAGTAGGATTACCTATGGATGTCAACATTGCAGAAGCTTATGGAGGAAATATACATTGTGTTCACTCAATGTCATTCTTAGTATGCACAGGTAGGTATCTTCCTAGTTTATATAACAGGAAAAAAGGAGTCAATAAAACTACCGAAGTCATACTCGGATGCTCATGAACACATTAAAACAGTACATTCCCTTGATAGGGATATCAAATTAATTTAAAGCCTCCGACTCCCAGCTGTTGCACTTTTTAGAGCATGAGTTTCTGTAGACTAGTGTTGCTTGCAAGGCACACTCATGAATAAGATGTTGGTCACAAAAACATCAGATGCTTTCTGAAATCATTTAGAAAATATTGCCATTTTGAATTCCCGAAGACATTCACCTATCCTTGATGAGGATTCTCTTCAGCGAAAAGGGAGAAGGAAAACTTGCATAAGGGAAAGTTTCCACCTTGGTATAAATACAATCAAAAAGCAAGCAGACCTCACAATTCCCGGCTTTTATAACCCCTAGTAGAGTTTAAATCACCTTACAAGTAATTCCTGGGAATTTTAGATAAGTTAGGCATTAACTGTTGAGGGGAAAATAGACTTACCCAATGAGTATTGCTGTGTTTCCTACCTACTGAACTACCGTAGATAGTATATATCTAGTAGATATCACCCTGGAACACATAAAAGTAGCTCCAGTTGGCTTCAGTGGTTTATGCTGAATTTTTAATCAACGTATCTATACTAATCTTTCAGTATGCAGTTTGTCAAGGCCTAGTACTGTACAAGAAATTTCATACATGTTATTCCAAATAGGAAATAAAGTGACGCATTTTAAACAAAACTGAACAAAGCCAAGCAGAAATCCCAAATGGCTCCCCAAAAGCAGAGTATAAGGGAATAAAAAACACAACTCCAAACATATTTATATACATATATATTTTTTAAAAAGCCGCAAAAAGCAACATCAACACTGCTTCCCTCAAAAATCTCCCTAAACCAAAAAAAACCCCACTACGAATAAAACAAATCACAAAAAATAACAAAAAAATCCCAGTGATCTCAGAAACATCCCTCAGAGCCACAGTAAACTGAAAGGTTTGTCAGTTCCATCACTAAATTGAGATGTAGTTAAATTTTCTACTTTAAAAATAGATCTATCAATCAAAATCCCTGTAAGAATGGACCAGGTAAAGAATCCTAGCATTTGGTTCACACTTGCATTTAACATAACTCTTTAAAGAAGATTAAAAAAATCCCAATCTATTCTAATTTAACCTTTCTTTAGACACAAGTGCGATAAAAGTTATAAACAAAACCAGACAGAAACCCCCAAACTAGAAACGACAAAAAAAGGCATCACAAAAGCACTGAGCAGTTGCAGCATTTCCTGAGCTCAAACCACCTGAGCAACAGAGCAACACAGGAAGTTAATATTATGAGTTTAAACATTATTAAGGAAGTGCTGGAGATAAAAAGCCTGATGTATCACAGGTCAAAACTTGTAGGGTCTCACTGAACAAAGAAGGTGGGTTCCCTTTGTGTGCGGCTTACAAGAGTCTGTTTCCTTTGCCACTCAGGGTAATCCAAGCATTTACTGTAGTCTGCACCATGGGGCCATTTAAAACACCTTTTTATCTGTCTGATAAGTAATGCACTGTCAATGTTCCTTCTCCATTGTCTCCAAACTCCAAACAATGTATACATTTCCCTTCTCTATCTGGCCACATGGGTTTAAGAAACTAAGAGAAATTTAAGATGTTTACCATCTCTCCACAGCAAAGAAAACAGTCTAATATATTCAAAGGCAGACTTTAGTTTACTTTTGGATGAGGAAAGGGAAAACAATTGGACATCTTCATTCAATGGAAATGGTGCAATGGTATAGCTTTATTTAGAGTATCTCTATCATTTACTCACAAAATTAGGTATTTATAACCAATATGCAAAATAACTGGCATCCATAATTATAGGAGTTACTTATCTTGAGGAAAATTTAGTCTTCTACATTAAAAAAAGCAATCTCCTCCAACAAACTCCATCTCTTGAAATTTCACCTCAGTTTTGACAGAAGTTGAGTAGCAGTCTTCCCGATTGTTATTTTTGCAAAAAGTCCTTAAGAAAAAGATTTAAAGCTCCAATATTATCTTCAAGAAATTATGCTGAAATACCATAAAACTTTTTTTTTAGACATTTAATAGTTAATTCTTACAACAGGATGACAGAAGGCCTTCTCCAAGCCTACTCAGCAAATTGTCAGCAGAGCCAAGATTAAAACTGTTACTGATCTAATGCTGTGAATTTAGGAAATACAGTTAGAATGGGATGGTTAAAAAAAAATAAATCTCTCCTTCAAAACAGACATGCACACTCACTCCCATCAAAAAAGTGCCAAACAGAATTCCATTAAACTTTCCAAAAAACCTTTTGGAGTGAGAATACGGAAAAATTTCGGCCCTGAATTGCCTGCAAGTTCACAGCTCCTGTTTTCACATACTTCTAACAAAAAAACTTCATTACATAACTGCAATGTTGTTCTTGCCATAGGAAATCTTTCAAATGACTTCCACGTTGCATGTGGCAGGTCATGCCCTTGCTGGAACAAACAGAGGCAGCTCCAGGAAAGCTGCACTTTGGCTAACAGCAAACGACAATCGACTTCCCTATCCCTCAAAAGCTTTCTCAGTAATGCTGCAGTTGTGCCTGCTCCAGTCTAAAAAACTTCAGCTGTTTCACAAGATTTTCTTCAGTTTAAACAAAAAAGAAATTCTCTCTACTTGATTGACTACACTTCCCCACAACAACCAATACCCTAAATCATAAAGCAATTGGTATCAATTGACACTGTGGTACAGCTGCACCCATTTAAAAGCACAGCTGCTCAAGAAATAAAAGTACATTCTTTTCATCCAGCCACAAAACTTTCAGAAACATGAGTGACAAATCTGCCTAAGTGGATATTTATTAGCAACACTAAGGGCTCCTCCTTAGATCCTCAGTGTTTTGTTCCAGGCCCAAATCTTCTCTCAGCATAAAATTACTCATTTTTGTGACTATCCTGGCTTCTATGAGCAGCTGCTTTTGCCAAACACTAATAATATTTATTTGTCTTCAAATTCATCATACACTAAGTGTTGACCACTACACATGAACGTGCCCCCATAAGGCCCTCAAATGCGAGCAGTTCTTTATAGCTGTTCCTATGTCTATATGGAGCCCACCTCACCAAGGCCTAAAGTGCTACAGTCTGAAAGCCCAGCTTTAGCACAAGCCTTTGGCTTGCTGGCAAAGGAGGAGATTTTACTCCTTCCCATGGCCCCTGTTTCTCAGAGTCCTCCCATTTCCCCTAAACATGACTTATCTCTCCAGCACTTCTCTCTCTCAGACTCCAGGCTGACTATCCTGTTGACAGTGGAGCAGCATAGATGCCAGCTTCACCTATAATTAAATAAAAATTTCAAACCATGCTCCACTGTTTCCTGGCTTTCGGTAATTCTAAGAAATAAAAACTTAAGAATTTGAGGTTTGCAAAGTGTTTTGGAATGCAAGATAAAAGTATTATGCAGAAGTACTGTTTATATTTATTTGGTGTAATAGAATTTAGTTCAAATAAACTTTGTAAGTGATGGAAGTTAAAAAGTATTTGTTTGCAAGACTACACTCTAAAATGTGTTTCCAGATTAAAAGCTACAGATGCACAAGCCAAGACTAAATTCTGCTGTCCTTAATCAAGCAAGATGACCCTAAAGCTACTGCAAGTCTAAAACAGTTTACACGAAGAGGGAACTGGAGCTTTGACATATCAGTGTATGGAAATGTTACAACAATCACTTCGTACAGAGGTACTGACATAAGGGTCTGAGAACAGATGCTGCGGCAGTACCAGAGCTGCGGTGAGATTTGGTGGTTTTGGTCTGTTCGTTTTGGTGGGTTTCTTTCCCTCCCTGGAAATAATTCAGGGATTGCATATGGAAAATAGAACAGAGATTACAAAAAGGAAAGATTGCTCCTGACAAAAACAGTATTCTCAACAGAGCTATGGATAGCTCAAGAAATGGACAACTGACCCCTGCTCAGGAAAGATTTTATCAATGAAGAGCTTTCTGGTTTTACAATCAATATTATTGCAGAAGGGCAGAGGAAGGTAATGCAGGTTATCATATCTGCTATACTATTTCTTAACTTTACACAAGAGATTTCAAAAAAACCACTATCTAAATGCTGGCCATCAGTATGCAAAAACCTTTTTAGGAGGATCATAGAGCAGGAGTGAGTATCTGTTAAGAAGTTCCATCTGCTTAAGTCAGTGGTCCAAACAGCCTCTGTGTAACCCGAAGCCGTTTCCAAACACACACTTTGCCTTGCTAGCCAAAAAACAAATACAAGATGTGCTCACATTTGGCCACAAATTAAAGCCTAGAAATTATTAAGGGTTCTAGTTAATATCAGTAAGAACAATTTTTATTTTTTTTTTTTTAATAATCCTTTCTCAACCACCTCTCTAGAACAAATTTGCCAGAATACACAAACAAATTCAATGTTACACAGAGCCCTCTCTGGACTCAAGGGTGAAGGGAATAACTTGTTAAAAGAGGTATATCTGAACTGCACAGACAGCACTGAGATCTAAGAAGAACCCCAAACCAGTCAGAACAGGGCAGTTAAGAATTAAATAGTAAAAAGTACATTGCATTCAACTTCATCTCACTCTTTGAATCAGTGAACAGACATAAACCATTACTGTCATTGGCATATATATGAATTTTTTTGTCTTCTTTGTCAATCAGCTCTAGGATAAAATCCTGTCCTAGGGATATTCCATATTTAAGAAAATATTTTTCTGCACTACAATTTCACATAGATAGAACTGGGTTCAGTCATCCCTAAAAGTATAAAAAGGCTGTAGACCTTTATCTTCAGCCCACTGTATCCAACACATACTTTACAAGAGTGGTAGCAATACCCTGATGGATTAAAATTCCCAGTTCCAATAACATTGCCTCAACAGCACATTTGGAGCAGTCCATGAGCCATTTGATAACTTTTAGGGAAGATTTTCAAGCTCACTTTGTTATATCTACATGGGTTGTGGTTGTTGTTTAAATTCAGTCTTCAAGGCTCTGGCCCTCTGGGAACGCAGTGGAGTCTGGCATGGGGTCACTCCTGCTGTAAGGGGCTGCCAGAAGTTTGGCTGGAGAGCCATCAGGGAGGGAGTACTTTTGCTGCAATCCATGTATTTCAGGGACAACTCAGCTGCCATTTTTTGATATTGTATTTGAACAGGACTGACTTTTTAATGGGTTTACCAAAATAAAAAAGCTATTTGTCACATTTGAGACCACCAGTGTCCCAATGTGAGACTGTGTACTTCATTGCTCCTGCTATTTGACATGTTTTCCCTTTGCCCTGAGCCATTCTTGCCATTGAATTTGCAACAGAATGAACATAAAACAGACCTTAAAAAAAGTGATTACTCTGAAATAATAATAAACAAAGCAAGCCATAGTAATTTTTGTTGGCATAAGACAAATTAGTGGAATTTACCACATCGCCTAATGAGTACCTCCCATCAAAGAATTAACCATACACAAATGAAAAGTTTAGGACTCACCACTACCAAATAAAAATCCTTATTGAAGCTAAAAACAATCAAGTCTCAAGGGAAGTTTCAAGCAAGCACTAAAAGCATTGCAGTGTTAGCAGAGTTCCACACTTTTTCAGTAAGTCAGGAATTAGAAACTTGTTTGGTTTATGAAGAGGAAAGCATCACATGCATGACCATGATAGGGAGGAATTGGAACAGATCACACCATATGTTCTTTCCAGACCTCAGATTTTAAGATGCCTGGATACTGAAAGCAAGATGATCCAGATGGTTATTTGTTAGCCTGTTATCCTGCCCTCACGATTCCTTCTTCCCAATGTAGTGTATTTTCTCCTAGCCTCTAGTGTTATTTCAAGTGAAAAGTGGTCTCAAGAAACAGCACGTTATTTCCGAGCTCTAAGTTTGCTGTAAATTGTTGTTGAAACAGGATAATATTTTAATATTATAAGAGGATAATATTTTAAGTGATCAATTAATCTGGTTAGCATTCTGAAATGTCCAATTATGTGGTTAACATAAGTATGTTGAGAGCTTGAAAGATGAGATAAATGAGTAATGAAATTCTCTGGCTTGGTGGCTCAGTAGATATAAAGACCAGAAGGGGGAGAGCAGAAATCATCTTAGGCCAAGAAACAGCAGCATTTCAAAGTAACCTCAAGAGCAGGTTCATCTCAAAATAAAGTTCTTTATGTCATTTTTGCTTATCATGGTTTTTAATCAATCTTTTAAAAGTGAAACACAATTTAACATTTACACATGTGTGGTCGATTCTGTTCTGAAATTCTTTAACTAGCTTATTTTTATATTTTTAGAGTTCATCCTATTGTCATCTTTAATTCTTTGTCTGATGCTGTAAGTACTTTTCCTTCTCTTGAATATTTGGTCTCCATTAAAGGAGTGGTAGTGGCGTGACAGGGTGACCGAAGGGACATCCCGCTCCACTCACCATTCTTTCCTTTGCATAAGTCAGCAAAGGCTGCTAAGATGACATAGGAGCCTTAAAGCCTTCACTCCCACACTGTGCACACACAGCTGATGCTGCCAACATACCAAAACCAGGGGAACATAAGAAGACAGCTTATCTTCAGTTCCAAAATTACTTCACCCAGAAGTGCTGCATGATGAAAGTACAGAGAAGGAAGCTCAAAAAACCCCACATGAATCTTTAATTAAAATATTTTACAATCATAAAGTAATTTAGGTTGGAAGGGACCTTTGGCATTTATCTGGTCCAACTCCACCCAAAGCATAGCCCATTTAGTAACCATGTTTGCCTCATACTTTTTCAAAGAATAAGCATGACCACAATGATTTGCAAAGGGATATCAAAAGATTTTGTGACTCACATAAAAACATAGCATGCAAGTCAACCAAATCAAACGAAAAAAGGAATAAAATTCAAACCCTCTAAAGTGCTTTCTAGGTTACCTGATGTTGATTTGACACTCCCTCTTTACAAAATACACTTAAAGTCCAAGAGGAAGCATGACATAAGACCTAGACAGGAACATGACATTATGGCAGATGAAATTACTCTTTTCTCTTAATGTATTTTTTGCTTTCCACTAAGGTCCAAAATACAGATATTTTATACCATCCTTTGGCAATTGATAAATTAAACCAAAAAACAGAATAGCTTTAAATACTAAGTTTCTCCATTTTGGGAGCTATTGGCAGCCACACTTCCGGCACGTGTAAACCATTGAACAATTAATTGCTGGTTCAGTTCACTGTCCCTCACTCGGCTGGTATCAGATGTCTAAGAGGATGGTTGAGGAGCTTTCTAACAAGCAGATATGGTAATCTTTAGTCTCTGGGAAGGTCTTTTCCTAAGCCCTGGGAGCTTCTCAAGAATACTGTATAGTACTCCTTCCCGAGGCTTTTACTTTTTTAATCTTTTTTTTTCTTTAAAAATACACCCAAATCCCTAAGCATTAATTTTCTTGTTAAACTCAGATCATCACAGTTAAGAGAGAGCTCAAGAAACTCACACATAATATGGTAAATTTATCTGCACATCTTAATGTCAACAGAGGTACAAACAGGCTGAAGTCTGAGATGCACATTCTTGAGCTTTTGTCAGTGCACTGCATCTGCCAGTCAACCACAGGAAAACTACAGTCCTCCTGTGTGACCCTGAACAGAAATTTCAAGTTTCCTTTCATAAAGTAGAACTGACAAAGCATCAGGATTAGATTAAGTTGGACAAACAAGACTCTCTTATAATCAGGAGAGAGAGACAGGAAACTTCTTAAAGTAATTCACATTAGTGTAAAACAAGGAGAGAATTGAGAGGAAAAGTGGAGAAGAGTAATAGAAGTTTTCTGAATAGGATTTTGGAAAATAGCACACCTAATTTTTCCTATAGCCTTCTAAGCTCTTTAAAAGCAACATGATTAAAGCACGTGTATATTGAAAGAATCCTGAGAACAAAGATAATACAGCCCTTGGGAAATGGTACGGCTGAAGCTCAAGAATTGCTGTTTCTGAAAAATTCTCTCTGCCAGATGACATGTACATATATTTTATTGAAAAAAAAAACAAACAATACTCATTGTGTAATTTCATATTCTGTACAACTTGAGGCTGTATAGTTAAATACTTATTTCTAGTGTAATTAATTTTAGATACTGGAGGAAAAAAACTCCACTGTCTCCAAACCTGGCAGCAGGATGCACTTAATGCTATTTCTCTTTTTCAAACATATCTACACTTGACTTAAAAATGTAGAATGGGAGCATAATACCTCATTCATTACTAACAGCACTATGAATGAAAGGCTCTCCAAACATCTGTTCAATGATATTCAAATGCATGGTCTAATAAGCACTGGCATTTCCCGCTCACAGATTTGTACGAATTACGTATGGGCTACAGTTCTGTTGACAGATCCTTGCTCTTCTGGAAAGACTGCCCAGTCCTGAAGGCTTTAGTTTAATTCCTTATGGACAATACCATATGCTTGCAACTCTAGCTAGTTGCATTAAGCCAAGTCTGATCATGGTATTGGATATACGTTGCTTAAATACCATAGAGCATCAGAAGCCACTTCTCAAATTAGCTGTTGCTAGGAGAGAAAGGAATGACAAAGAAACACAGGAAGCAGAAACACTAGGGGTTTTTTTTCACAGACCTGGCATTAATGAGGTATTATCATAGAGTTTACACAATCATGTCAACAGTTTCTTCCCAGCCCTTCAACTCATGGTGCAGTTAAAGCAGCTATCACAGAAAACAAGAAGATCAGAAACCACTTTCCTTAGTACACAATGGAGCGTAAAACTCAACTTTTACCTTTTACCTGTTCTTTTTTTATGGTTCTATACTTGGAAATGCAAACCATATAATTTAATTTTAATTCATACATGAAAGTATACTCACTCCCTATTTAATCTTTTAAAATCCAGTAGGAAAAGTTATTTAAGTTTTACTTCAGGGTAGTGGAAGGACAAGCAATAGAAAAAGTTTCAAGCTTTATTCATTACATTTGAACATGCGTGGAGACAAAAAGATCTGAAATTTGTGCAACATTAGTCACACAGAAAAGGTCCAACTTAATGACAATGCAAGAGCTAACACAACATCTGCATGGAAAGAAACCTGACCCAGCATAAGTAGTATCTTTCTTGGTTTGTAAAGCTCCCTATGGACTTCATCCAGCACACTTTGTAGATCTGCTCTCTTTCTATTCCCCCGCTACAAACTTGTACTCATCTCAAGCTGGCTGCCTTCTCAACTCTTTGCACAACCTCAGCTCTTCTGCTACACAAGCCAACTCCTCTGCAGTTCTTGCTATCTGAAATAATCTTTCTGAATATCTACACCTGCACATCTCTTCTCCTGCCTTGTCCTCCCCTCCCCACTTGTTCCACTTCATGAATGGCACTACACAGCGTTGCAGTTTTGAAACGCAACTCAAATCAAGAAAAAATTCTAAACCTCAGGTGAAAATAAAGCCATTGGAAACATGGTGGTATCATCCAGTATATACAGCTGTATGTAGAAATAATTGAACGGGAAAAATACAAGGAGGAAAGCATGAGGGCACGCAACTTTCAGAATGAGGGAAAGCTGAGAAATGAGCCAGCTGAAGGTCCTTACCAGACACAGGGGCTGCTGCATTAATCTGCATTTCTCAGTGCTTGTTATCCTGCTGGGCCCTGCATATCTCTTCCAGAACAGACCCTCAGAAACTTTCAATAGATAAACACATCACTTAAATATCAGCAACTATTCTGTATACTTAATACAGGTGATTTTTTGTATGGTGACTGGCTGCTTGAGGAAGGCTTCTTGCTCTGATTTGCAAATGATATGGCTGTCACTCTCCACAGCTGCCACCCATATTTGCTGCTCACTGACCATATCTGATTACCCACTCAAATGCAGATAAATTGGTGAGGACCACATGGGCAATAGAGATAACCCTACCTTCCTAAGGGAGGCAATGCTCCTGGAGAACATTGAATAGTGCACCAAAATATAGTGACCTGACAGTGGGGAACAATCTGCAAAAGTGAGTGGCACACAGGCAACTCAGCAAAGACGTGAGGAACCCACTTGAGCTACCAGACCCTGTACAGGTACTGATCTTCAACATGGCAAATAAAAAAGTGATGGAAAGCATTGACAAATGTCCCACCAGTTCGGCCTGCGGAACAAATCTGTATTTCTCTGCTGTTGGGTTGCTTTTCAGTAGAAAGCAATATGGGTTAATAAAAATGTGCCTTCCAGAAAACATCTAGATTATGAAACACTTTAGACAGCCAATCCTGGTAAGAACAGTGGATTTTTGGAAATTAGCTTTGAATTCACAAAACTCATGCCAATGGATTAAATTGTAGCCTTTGGTTTATTCCAGGCCACCAGGTATGAAAAGTATGGTAGAAACTTTAAATATTTGGTCCCTGGTCCCTGCACATCTTGTAAACATCAGGCATTTCCATAAGCCTATTAACCTCTTGACACAAAGGATCACTTATGGCATGTAGGAAGCCTTTCCAATCCATGTTTTTTCTTTCAAATTTAACTGAAAAAGAACAACTTACAAAATGAAAAAAAAAAGTTACATATCTTTTCCCGCTACACTTGATATTCATGTGATGATCAGGACACATTAAACAGTGTTTTGCTTCACAGAGGTTGAGCAACCGGATGCCTAACAAAGACAGGGAAAATATCGAGTCATTCCTATCTAAAAGGCCAAAATAAATTCCACAGTTGCAGCAGTAAAATATGAGAAATTGGAAAATACAAACACTTGCTGAACATTTCAAACAAAGGAGATGGGGGAAAAAAATCAAATTAAAATATATTCTGGAAAGCAACCAGTAACAACAATAATCCAAATATCTGATGAAACATTTAAACATTATTCAGCTTATTCCAATTCCTGCTACTATATTTAAACCTGTTTTTTATACAACATCACAGCTAAAATGAATTGAAATCAATTTCCTCAGCACTACAACAGACACCTCACCAGACTCTCATCTGCCCTGTGGCACAAATGTGCCACCAAGACCTTGATTTGCTTTCTATAACCTATAGATGTCCTAAAGTCATAAGCAAATTCATTAAAGTCATTAAGCAAATGTTCTCATGACGTCCTGGAGAACTGAAGCTAACTCAATAAAGCAAATATGCAGTCCTTGCTAGGTGGGTAGTGGAGGACTGCTTGTGTCATTGCAGTCCACATTACTTTTCTTTACTCTTGCTCATGTCAAGATGCAAAGTTTCAGGCAAAACACAGAGAAACCATAATCTTCCTAAGGCCAAAGTCACAATCTTCCTACAGCCAAAATCTTGATGTTGTTAAAAAGGCAAGAGCAATTTAGAAGTCAAGGCAAAAATATCAGATCAAGGGGGAATGAGAATATGAATAGGAATGAATATGCATCAGTCAGGTTTAGATGCTATTTATATCATTAGAAAATTATAGAAAGGACTGGCATACAAAGATGTTGTGTTCTCAGATAAAGAAGACTGAAAATCTCTCTTGCTATTCCTATTAGAGACATGAGAAGTAACCCTAAAACATATAGCAGCTCACAGAAGCAGAGGAGCATCTGGGAAATTATGAGACTAAATCAGCCCCTGATACTGTTAATGTGTGCTAGTATTTGGTAAAGGCATCTCTATCTGATCACCATCAGCTCTTGACATGAATACCAACACAAGGCAAAGAGGAAAGGCAGGAAGTGGGACATAAACTCATAGCTACTATCAAAAATGTGAACAGAATGAAAGCTATATGTGAAATGGAAAAAACCCTTAAACAGCTAAAACCAACAGTATTTTAAATTAAAAAGTGTATTAAAAAAAAAACAAACAACCAAAACCACAAAAGAAACACACACACAAAAACCTTTAATATGAATAGCAAAGAGATTCAACATTCATTTAAAGGCCTTATCTTCGACTGTCTGAGACTTAACTATCATTATTTTGTAGTCATACATCACTTATTGCTACATGCTGTGAGGTGTAGGGGAGGATGGCTAAGGAAAGACATTTAATGACAGTAAGCAGAGTACTTGCTAATTTCAATAACTCCCAGAAATGTTCTTATCTACTGAACAAACATTCCAGTGTTTTAATTAAGTCAAGCAGAGAGAGATCAAATGACCATGTATATAGCAACTTATGAGTAACTCTCAGCTATGTAAGATACACTTTTGTTCCTGAGGCAAGCCAGCCTTTGAGTCATTTTCCCTCCTTTAAGTTACAATACATAGGGAAAAGCCTTCTGGAAAATAAGTCACATGGAGTTTGTTAAGCTATTTTGTTACTTGCTCTAAAATTAAACCTTTTCAGCATTTAGCAGAGTAGGTAAATCACTTATTTAAAAAAAATAAATGCTACTAGAGAGGTAGAGCATTCAGTAGCACACATTTCAAAGATTTAGGCAGGATTCTCAACAGCTGCTCAAAAGAAAGGGTTAACAGCACAGGAATCCATCTCTATGTACATTGCTTTGGTCCACAAGTGCAGGAAGCTGGAAACCAGACTGAGCTGCAGTGGCCTCCCTGACACAGATCTGCAGAACCACAAATTTCACAATGCCTTTGAACATACATCATCAGGCTTTTGAGGGAAGAGGAGTCACACTGATTTGTTTACTCAGCAACTGTCACTGCTCCAAATAAAAGGCTAGAAACATGTACGGGTGCAAAATGCAGCGCTCAGATGGATCATCAAATAGCTTTACTAGTCTGTCTACACAGGAGGTGAGGAAGCAAGGAGACCGTGTCAAGGTTCATATCTTTTTCCTTACTGTGTTTTTGTGCTTCACTAAAGAATAAGCAATTTGGCTACGAGGATAACGTGCAAGAACAAGCAAGGCTCACAGACATGACCATACAGTTGCTGGATGGTGGTTCATTTGATTAGAATTGGGCAGAAAGTGGAAGAATATCTGTTTCTGAGATGGGAAGAACAAGAAACTGTTTTGAATGAACTGACTTCATCCCTAACTTTACTTCTGCCTTATGTGCAAGACACTTAAACTTTCCCAAAAGTAATCCACAAGGAAATGCATCAGCCCTTGACTGCTTGAGTACGCCTGCTCCCATTTATCTTCCACATGATTTTCTTTGTTTTTGAAGATATTATTTGATTTTTTTATTTTATCGGATTTTTGTTAAGAGAAAAGGTTTATCTTCAGAAAACAAGTGGAGTGATACATCATTGGGTCAACCTCTCAAGTCAAAATGAGTCAACAAGCAATGCTTTATAGAAGATAAATGTGGGTGAGTGTATCTAAAAGCAAATATTTCTCCATGTTATGGAAAAACAAATTAACAGACATTCTGAAATGTGAGCAAAGGGCTGAAGGTGCAGGGGCTTCAGTAAGATCATAGTCATGCAAGAACGGAGCACTCTTAAATGACTGAATAAGGAAATGATAAAACAAGTCTAGGTATAGAAATATTTTTTAAAGTAGCCTTCCAAGTGATCTGCTCTTCATAATGTAGAGGAATGGAAGAATTTTCCATTCCAGAAGAATCTATAAGCATACTTAAAAAATTGACTACAACAAGAAACCAGAAGAGGATAGTGTCTTTTTTCCATTATTTGACAGCATAGTTCTTTCCTCTTCAAAGCAGCAAAGACAGTTTTGCAAAATTGCTCCATTACATCACAAAAATGCTATGAAATACTCAATTTTTTAGATATATGTCTGCTTTCCCACATCAGCGTAATAATTTCAGTTGAAATCAATGCAGACAACCTTTAATCAGCAAATTTATATCTTCCAGCTGTCTTTACCTTACCACCAATTCTATAATTAACTGAAGCTTTTATTTCAAAACAAATTTCAAATACGTCAACTAGTCAATCAAAAAGGTATAGGAAAATGCTCACTATATATAGACCAATTTAAAATCCACAGTTCTACACAAATTTCACTGTGAATATTTAAAAATCCTCAAAATGCTAAAGAATCATTTGCCTGTATACATTCAAAGAAGAGGACAAAAGCAAGCCCAACAAATTACAGAGTTATCTGGAAAAGGGAGACTGGTGACTCATGAAGATAATTCATGTTTAGGTTTAAGATTCAGAAATCAAGAGTAGGGACCCAAGCACTTTGCATTAAAGTATAGGAACACACGAAGAATTCAGGAGAAGGGAACAGGACGCCAGCAATAAAGAAAACACACACAGATGCTGCACAGTTTTCCCTCAGTCTGTGAAATGAAGTGAAAATCCCAAAGAGCTGTTAAATGCTCACTCCCTTTAGTTTTGACTCTCATTTTGTATCAGCCCTTCATTTAAATTCATTTGTCCTTTTCTTAACCTCCTAAACTCATGTATTTATATATTCCCCATTTTCAAGAACTCAAGAGATTAAGCAAGCATGAATATAACTATGAAAATCCTCCTCAAGTTACACATAAAACTTCTTTTCATGCAAGAGACACATGCAATGATCTTGTAAAGCTGGAAAGCAAAAAGATGTTTCACTCTCATTCCATGCAACTATTCAGAAGTCTAAAATTAGCATTATTTTTAAATAATGCTTAACTAAATAGACATTAGGCAAATTAAATGGGAGATAATGAGTATTTTAAATCTTCACAAGTAGAAAATTTATATACATTATTCCAATAACAATTTTTGTGTTTTGACTAAATAACGAGTCTTATTTCTCTAGCCCTTCATCTCTCAGTCACCATCAAGACAGGTTTTTATTGGGAAAAGAGGCTAATAGATTATATATGACTTGTTAGGACCATTGCAGTTCAAAGGACAAGTTAGAAACCAAGTAAGATAAGCATGCAAGTAACCTTGTGTGTGAAAAAAATTTCAGATAGTCAGCAAGAGGCAATAGGAAAAGGGTAGAAACATCTCTTGGTAGAAAGGAAGCAGAGATATTATTGGTTAAGAAAAAAGACAGAATATGGAAAATGAGGATTTTGAAGATCCATTCTTAAAACAGGTGTCTTAAAAACAGCACACAGAAAGTCAGGAATGAGCTACATGAGAAAACAGTAGCAGGCAACGACAGAGCTCTGTCTGTCTAACTACCCAAGATCAGCAGGTTCTAGTCTCTCGCATGCATAGCAGTTATTTATGATGAGGAACAGATTTAACTGTAGGGATGAAAGGGAAAGCCACAAAAGTCATGACTGTACTCAGTCTTTCAATGCAGAAGATACAGAGATCACTAAACAGAAAGGAAGTTAGAAAGCTCCTGGGAAACAGCTTGGAACACAAGACAAAAAACACTTTAGGAGTAACAGGTCCTTCAGACAAAAATGTAACATCTTCAGACAATGGAGACACCCAAGGCATGCTAAGAACAAAGCCTTTGTAGAGAGCCCTGTAACATCTATTGAGCTACCTACAAAGCACTTCAACATCCCTCGGGAATCTAATCTAACCCTCAACATCTTGCCCACTGCTACACCAAAGTCTTGCAAGAGCCAAAAAACCCATGGATTTCCCCAGTCCAAGTTGTGTCCTCCAAAAACTTAAAGTGAAGACATATACACGTGCTTCTTAAAAATTTCTGGGGAAAAGAACAAGCCATTGGTTTCTGGATTAGTTTTCACACCTCTCTCCTCACTCTCCCTCTCTGTGCCTAGAAGGATTTTTTATATTTTTCTCCATGAAAATAAAAGAACTACCACTTTCATGAGATATAATGAAAAAGGAAGCAAGGGCTTTGCTGTTCTTATAAAGGTAATGTATTGCATGAAAACAAGTGTAAATGTTAAACTGCCCTGCAAGCTTGCAAACCTGACATAACATTCCTGTTAACTCATCCTTGATACGGAGGAAGCACGGTCTCTCCAGAGGACAGAATGATCCAGTTCCAGCCAAATCAAACCTTCAAGAGCCAGAAGCTCCCAATTCATGTTCTAAATTATACATAGAGATTTCATGATGTGAACGCCCAAGGTCAGAGCAGAAGCTGAAACACTTCATTTTAGAATCCCAAAGAGAAGATAACTATTTCCCCTGCCACCTCCAACACACACCTATTTTTGATTGTTTCTATGAATCTTCTTTTCCAAAATACACCCCACAGAACAATCCTAAGCAGAAGTGTTTCCTGCTGTGCTGCTCCAGGTTTTGTGCACAGTAGCTATAGTCCATCATTGCTTCAAATTCCTTTTATGATCTGTTAAATCAGTGTTCAATCTACAGTACATTCAATAGGAGCACTGCATCAGCACACAGCTACAGTTCATCGATCCTATACAGAACTCCTATCTTCAGAGCTGTTTTCCCAAGGAGTTTGAAATGCAGTGGGCATTAGCCAGAAGAACCCCAACCTCCTGGGACATACCAACAGGAACATAGACTGTAGTTCATGAGAAAAGGAGGACCATCCCCTCTGCCCAGCATTGCTAGAGCACATGTGGAATGCTGTGTCCATTGTTGGATCCCCAGCACAAGGAAGTCATTGACAGAGTGGCACAGGTTCAGTGGAGGGGCCACCTCAATGGGTCAGGGTTGGAGCACCTGCCCTGCGGAGAGAGACAGAGAGCTTGGAGAAGAGATGTTCAGCTCTGCAGGATGAAAGGTATCAAGGAAGTGGAGGCAAGCTCTCCGTGGTGGAGCATGGCCAGAGGTTAAGAGACAATAGGTGTGAATGAAAACTGGACATCTCTTCAATCTCTTCTAGAATTTTGTTCATCAAATATGGCAAGTCCCACAAAGGAGAGGAAAGAGCATTTTTCCTGTGAGGAGGAAGTCCCTTACCAATTAAACTCTCTAGAGAAGAGTTTACAGGTCCTAAATAAACTGAAAATAGCTTTGAAATGCGATGAAAATGCAATACAATCTCTGTAACAGCTTTTAAGATCAGCACCTTAGCTTTGGACCTGGCTTTGAAATTCCTCCTAAAGTTCCAGTCAACTAAATGAATTCCTGACTGCCAGGACAAGAAAGCACTGAATTTTATTGGTTTTTATGGAGTAGGAGTGGTTTGGTCTTTGTTTTTACTAAGCTAAATATGTACATCAGTGACTGTTAACTGTACTTTACAAATTTAATTCCTCTGTTAGCAGATGTTTTGATATGAAATGGATCCCTCATTGAACCTAGCACATTTTTCCTCTGATGAACAAGTCAGTTGGCATCAGCCTATTCACCAAAGGCATCACCTACTAAGGCCAACACATGAGAATATCAGTTCTCCTGAATCAAAAATGAGAGCTTACTGATTGATTCTGATTAGGGGAAAGAAAAAAAGAGAAAAAATGACAAGGCAGCAACAACAACTCATCCTTCATATCAATTCCCCATAGAATAGGCAATTTTCAGAGGAATTTGTTTACAAACAGCTACAAGGACAGGAAAAACAAGCCCACCCTGGCCCTCTGACATCCCCAGGTTGATGTCTGCTATGAACAATTTGCAGGCAGTTTTCAAAAGCTGCATTGCATAACGGCACAGGGCTCAGCACCGGACAAAAGGGTGGGACTGGGAGCTCACAGGGAGTATTTGGACATAACTTGAGAAAACAGATTTTCAAACAGGCCTTATTAAAGAGGCCTCCAAACTTTATCAGCCCCTGGAGCAGCCGTTGTTTTATCCAGTCTAAACCAGAACAACTTACTGATTGCGTTTCATTATTTTTTTTCCTGGGAAGTGAAGGAATCAGTTTGGCACACTGATTCATGGTGTTACTACGCTGGCTTTCCTCAGCTGGAACATTCCTCCTGCATCCCATGAAGGGCTATTAAAATAAGTAAATCACAAGAACCATCTGTCCTTTGCAGAGAGGAGGGAATAGGGAACTACAGTGGATTTCCTTCTTGCTGCACAGTGTTGACCCCTTTCTGCTGTGAGACCAGCCTATATTATGCTGAGAACTATATCCAGTATACAACATTTGGTCTCTTTAGTTAAACTTTCAGTTGCACAGGAAGAAGGACTAGACCTAAGGCCACATGGGAGAAACATAACAGTACGCTTCGAGAAAAGAACATCATCTTGCTCTTCCTTCCCCAACACACACACACAAAACCAACAGAAAACAATTTATGAAGGCTTTATGTTACATTATCTTTTTCCGCTTTAGCTGACATCCTTCCTTTAGGCTAAAAGTTACTGCATGATAATGAATATATATATATATATTAAAAATACAACATATAAAAGTTGCCTTTTCTGCAAAATTACTCCTTACTGGAGTGCCTGCTTTCAATATTTCATTAAAAAAAACAATGCACTGAATTTTCATTCACATCAGCAGAATATTTGTCTGCCCTCTGAGCAAAGCAATTTATTCCTCTGGCATCAAAGCAGAGGAAGAGTAGGATGTAATAAAGCAATTAAACACATGGAGAGGTGATGTGATATACACTCTTACATGAATGAGAACGAAAAGGGAAAAAAGGCACTTTAGAAAGTATCTTTTAAGAGCAGTATGTTTTTGCTTCGAGATAGGCATCTAATTCTCTGTGCTTCATCAGGAGGAAACACTTACTTGTCATCATAGGAAGTTATTGTTCCCAGTTAATTAATGACTGTAACACGCCTTGGGATCTTGGAATGTAGTATATCATTGCTATTACACAATGTTGAGGTCTTTTCAATCAGTTAAATATTTCTATTAATGTGGGTAACCCAAGTGTGTTGTGCTGTTTACTTTGAGCATATTCTTTCTTTCTAAGCAATTTCACAATCTTCCTCCAATCCCACAAAATATGGGCTGCAAAATCTGCAGGCAGCTATAAAAATATCAACCCTTATTGATCCTCAAATAAAAGATCCACATCCTACAAATGTTCTTTAAAATACCACTGCTTACTCCAGCCATTCCTGAGTATGGTGGATTATCCAACAGCACAAAATTACACAATACTACAGCATTTTACAGAGAATTTTACAGAGATTCAATGTTCTAAACGTTGCTGTGGTGAAATTGCAGAGATGCAGACAGGAATTTCCTTTCCAAGTGCTGCTCTTGCAGCAACCACTGCACATGCGCACCTCTTCTTACTGCAAACTCCTCTTGACTTAGTGGCCACCGTGCTGCATGTGAGCATTAATAGCCTTTGCAAATTTGAGACCTAAAGGGGTCCCAGTCATTTAGACCAAGCGGATTAATTCCTTTCCATATAAGAAATGCCATATCTTTACTGCAAGATCAAAGACATCACAGAAGATACCATCTTTTCTGGCATGAATGTGGACATCACAGAAAAGGAGTACATATTATATGCTACAACCCTTTCCTAATACACATACAGCCTTTACCTCATTGACCTTTTTGCAATTTCCCAATTCCTTTGATAATCACCCTTTTCTATATTAGGGTTTGTAAGTGGGTTTTATAACTTTTTTTTTAAGAACAAAGAGAGCTTAAACCAAAATAAAACCACGTTTGTCATTGCTAAGTGGTGCTATTATTTATGGCAACTGAAAACATAGACTGAATCCACACATGCACACTTGAAACATTCAAGTTTGGAGATATGGAAGAACCATCCCAGAAGTTTAAAAAACAAAGGAAAACGACATATTTCTGTTCATATACACAGAATATTTCTGTTGTGCCTTATGCAATTGCCAACAGAACAAATTGAAACTTGATTTCTAGAACCACACAGCAATAAAGAGCCCCCCAGTCAGAACCAGCATAAAACCACAAATAAAAAGCAGTCCAGTCTGCCAAAGGCTGCCTGAAACTATGAGGAGGCTAAACCTTTTTATTTAGCAAAGATGAAAAAAGAAAAGTTCTGATGTGGTTGTCAGAGACAAGCACGTTTCACAGCCACGGAGACTTGGAAGCACAGAATTGCCCTCCCATAGCTTCCCAGACCCACGTAAACCACCTCTGCTCCTCACCACAGCCCTGCACAGCTTCTGGCTTTAAGGTCAGAACAAGAACTCTGATGCCAAAGAAACATCACAAGCAAAAGCCGTGGCAGGGAGAACATAAAGAAACAGCGCTGAGGAAAAGTTGCTCTGCCCTCTGCGTCTCACAGCTGCAGAATACGAAATAGTTACCAAGATGGATGGGCCCTAAAAGTTAAGTTTAGAAATTAATTTAACTTTTCAAAGTAGCAAGATGATATATCTTCTGGCCTGAAAGATGCAACCAAGTGGAGCAAAACACTTGTGGGCTTTCAGACCCACTGAATCTTAATTATGCTAAATCAAGAAAAACAATGGGTAAAGTGATGCTGCTGAGCAGTAAGACTCACCATTTGGATCACGTACATAGAAACCTGTAGCTGGTCAATTTGCCCCTTACCTTAATTTGCAAAGCACAGACCTCATAAAAACTGTCTTGTCTACTACATAAGTCACTGGGGATGTGTTGGGATCTCTTCATTCAATCTGGGAAAGCATTCATCAAACCACACTTGCACTTCAAAAGTCAGCCTAAAGTCAGACAACACAAACTGCAAAAAAAGAGCAGCATATAACATTGTGAAATGATACATTGATTCTTCAACTATTTTCATCCAGGAGAAAGAGGATAAAACCAGCAATATTAGGGTAACAAAAAGGTCTCTGCATCCCTGCTGCAATCCCACTGGGATAGGGAACAAAATGGTAAAAGGTATCACCAACCACCACTTATGCTGCCTGGTTCAGCAAGTTAATCCCTTGAAGGTCACCAAGGTTTATGTATTATTCTGAACAACAACTCATAACAAATGTACACTTACACAAACTAATTAAAAAGTCAGTAACAGGGTACCCAGGACGACAATGTCAAAAAGCAGTGTAAGAGACTTGTAACAGTGCTGCTACCAAACCCTTACTGTCACTATATATATAAGAAAGCACATTTTAAATAGACAGTCTAAATATTTACCTTCTTGCAATTCAATGTTTAGCTTTGTCTCATAATCACAGAATCAATCAGGTTGGAAAAGGCCTCTGAGATCATTGACTCCAAACTGTGACCTAACACCACCATGTCATCTAGACGACGGCACTCAGTGCCACATCCAATCTCTTCTTAAACATCTCCAGGTACAGTGACTCCACCACCTCCCTGAGCAGCCCACTCCAACGCCCAGTCGCTCTCTCTGTAAAGAAGAACTTCTTTCTAATGTCTAATCTAAACCTCATCTGATATATCTTAGGGCTGTGCCCTCTTGTCCTACTGCTGGTTCCCTGTGAGAAAAGACCGACCCTCACTTCATAACAAACTCCTTTCAGGGACATGAAGAGAGCCATAAGGTCTCCCTTGAGTCTCCTCTTCTCCAGGCTAAAAGACCCCAGCTCCCTCAGCTGCTCTTCATAGGACTTGTGCTCCAGTCCCTTCACCACCCTCGTTGCCCTTCTCTGGACATGTTCAAGCATCTTGACATCCTTCTTAAACTGAGGGCCCCAGAACTGGACACTGTACTCCAGACATGGCATAACCAGTGCTGAGTACAGGGGAAGAATAACTTCCCTGGTCCTGCTGGCCACACCATTCCTGATACAGGCCAGGATACCATTGGCCACCTGGCACACTGCTGGCTCATGTTCAGCTTCCCATCAATCAGAAACCCCAGGTCCCTTTCTGCCTGGCTGCTCTCCAGCCACTCTGTGCCCAGCCTGTAGTGCTGCAGGGGTTTGTAGCCAAAGTGCAGAAGCCAGCACTTGGTCTTGTTGAACCTCATGCCATTAGATTCAGCCCATCTATTCAGCCTGTCCAGAGCCTCTGCAGAGCCCTCCTACCCTCCAGCAGATCGACAATCTCCCCCAGCTTAGCGTCATCGGCAAATATGCTAATGGTAGACTCAGTTGCTTATGCTTCTTAAGGATACCAGAGATACAACAGGGTGATAGTTATAGAAGTCTGTACTTTACAGACGTGGTGTCAATATTCTGTCTGCACTGCAATATATGTACATACTAAGACAATGCCGAAGGATCCATATTGAAAGTGCCATTCCATTCACTTTTATAAGAAAAGCGCAGTAAATATTATATAAACCAACTCGGTTGCTGCTTGTTGGCATGAAAATTGATTTCTTTTAAATATCTGCCCTAAGACAAGAAATACTGTCAAAATACAAAAAAGCAGAAATTCTTCAAAGCATCCTCTAGCTATACAATAGAAATTTCTTATGTACAGGTTTTCCCTAAGCTGAACTAAGCTTGCTTAGTTATCAGGCATTGATTTAGTAGAAGTCCCATTTTCTATAGTAAAAGTATAAAACAAAAACAGTACTTCTGATAGTTAGGAAATTGTATTTTAACCAGACTAGTAAGTCAAAAGATAAAACAATGATGGGTTGATATTTGTTTTCATAAAAAAGAGCTTTTTTATAAATCTGTTTTAATATAGAATATAAAATATCCTCATATACCCAAAAGAACATAAAAGTTTAATGTGAAATTATTTTCTGATATAACACTGGCTGTGGACCTAACAACATGAATATGCCACTTAATGGCTACAGATCTGCATCATCACAAAAACCAGATTCATTCACTTATCCAAATCAACCTTATCTATTTCCACACAATAATGTTTAAGAGCATAAACCACTTTTTGATATATTGTAAATGCCTTGGGATTATTTGCTATACCTTAGGACAGGAAAAATTAGAAGACAACACAGAAAAGGCATAGAATATTAAAATTTAGGAACTCACAGCCTGCCAGAAAAACAGAATAGAACAAAAACCTGCATTTTTTGGCCTTTTTTTGTTATAATAATCACAACATTCTAGTTGGTTTAGGAAACACCACATACTAGGATTTAGAGTATTTCTTTTAAACAAACACTTTCATCAAGTCACAGCTTAAAGCAATTACAGACCCTTGTCCACTAGTAAACTTAAAGCCAGCAGAGTCAGATAAAAGTTCAGCTGTCATCAATGTCCAGTTAACCTCGAGCCAAAATAAGGTCAGGGTTTTTTTTTTGTCTTGCATGCTTTTGTTAGCTTCTTGTTGCTGCTACAGCAAACAGAAATACATCTGAATAAAATGCAAACACAAGCCCTGGGTCAGGTTGTGGTAGTTCTCCATTATCAAGATTCTTCCAGGCAAACCAGAACTCACCTCAAACATTTAAGCTAGTTTCTTCTGACCAATTAAAATCTTCCGTTTATGTAAAGAAAGATAACAGAATTAGCATAATTTTAGATATTCATTAACAGACAAGGCTTATGTAATGCAGCTGACACTGTCTTCCAACAGCATAATCTAAACAATGTAAATTAGTTTCCAACCACGTTAGTTGGATCTCCTGGATGTCTTCACCTGGAACCCTCAACTCATCATGCAAGAAATAGCTATGAACAGAAGACTATGCTCAGTCTCTGAAGAATATTTGCTACTTGCCTAACTATAAAAAGGGGATTTTTAATTCTTAAGCTCTATCCTCCAGAGCAAGATAGAAAGTAAATCTGCTTGTGACTGAAAAAATTTAATAATGAATCAGGATGTGTTTACCTAGTTTCAAAGAAAAAAAAATAGTGAAATTAAGAATCAGGAAGTTCCTCCATAATTGACTCTAGATGCCAAAGGCAAGCTATCAAGTTTCATTGTTTTGAGAAAAATATTCAGTAACAGACATCAATTAATTCTGTATATATCTTTCAATACATTTTTATTCTTTTTTCCTTAATACCATATTCATGATCAAATTTCTCCTATAACAACAAAATAATAAAGATTACATATTTGAAACTAATATCTTAAGAAGCCATGAAATACTAAAATGCTATGAATACCTAATTAATGGGGCTCTTCCCTCCTTTGAGGCAATTCATATTATCCCTTGGAGGAAAAGGGATAAGAATTTGGGTGATATGGAACAGAGCAAAAGAAAGCCTTTTTCTTCCATCATCTACAGCAAAAATAATTCATTTCATTGCCAGTAAGTTAAAAGCAACCAGAGTCAAAGTGAAGTGGCACATGGCTGTTGTGGCTTTTTCTGAATCAAGAAAACCAAGTTGCTCTTTCCAGGAGCTGAGTCTACATCTTGTTTTGTATCTGCCTTTTTCTTCAGGATTCAACTGCATCTGGGCTACATTTCAGTATTCCAGAGACTGGAAAATTTTAGATTAAAGCATCACTGTTTATTGGTCTTACCTGGGAAGGCAGGCAAATCCTCCTGCCCCACTGAAAAGGGAAGAGCACACAGCACAAGCTGAGAGACAGCCATTCAAGCCTTACCCTTTGTTTAGTTAGGAAGCCTCTCTTTAAGTTTTCAAGGTAAAAAACCAATTTTCTTCCAGTAAGATAGCTTCAGGAGCAGAGATGTCTGGAGACTTAAAACCAGGCAAAACCAGTTTGTTTTCCTTGTCCTGTGTGGTTTTCTCAGTGCAGACACTGTGGCAGGAGCCCCATAAGAGGTGAGTGACTGGCAGAAGTGGCTGACAGGACAGGGCTTCACAGCTGCTTCCAGTTAGTTCTTTGGCTTGGCACAGGTCTCCCTCTCACCAGTCTGCTGCCTGGGAGCAAATGGCTCTCCCCAGGAGGCCAGCAGAAGCCAATGCTCTCTGGGAAGGGTCACTCTGCAGCAGAAGCATGGGTTCCCACCTTTTGCACCCTATTATAAATACTCCATACTATTAGTGAACTAGACCAATAAAAGCTTATCTTCCATTGGCCACCCACTTCTAAATAGAGTAGTGACACCTAGATGACTTGCTGCATCTTGCTAAAACAGAAACAAACAGAACAGTTTCCTGCAACCACCAAGCCAAGTTCCAGTGCAGTAACTGAGTCATGACATGGCAAATTAGTCTTGAATCAAGTCTGAAGTGCTCTCTGTAGGATAGTCAACAGGGAGACAAAAACCCTATCTTGCCTTGCAACGTTTAATTCACACTTTCTCAGGCACGCTCTTAGGATCTCACTTGACTTCCTAGATTTTTTTGGAAGTCCAAGTCTTTGCAAATCCCTACCAAATAGCATGATTGCAAGGGGTGTACACAACAGGCAAATAGGGGGGAAAAAAAAAGGGTATCGTCTTGATTCAGCAACAAGTTAGACCAATGATTCAAACCATGCTTTTCCACACTGTTTATGGTCCTGTCCTCATTTTCCTCATGACACTACTTTGGTGTCAAAGACTCCACAGAGCAGAATATTTACACTTAATTGGCTGAAATTCCAGGTTCATAAAAGATTAAGAGAATCACTCCAAGTACAGTGAAGAAGAGTTGACATGAAAATCTAAACATAAGCCTTTATGTGATGTTACTTCAAGAGGAAAGAAGTAACTGCAAGATACTGGATTTTTCATTTGTTGATAAACGAGAGACTTCAGCCACTGGGGAAAAAAAAAAAATGGCCAAAAATACAAATGGGACACCCTGAAGTCCAAACATGAAATTTACAGGTGCTATTATTTATACAGGTTTTCTGAATGCCCACAGTCTTTGTGAGAGACAGAGAGTGCACTTCACCACATCCAAATATTAACCTTCAGCAAATTAAATTTAAGTATCATTAGAGTACAGACAAGCCAGTTCTTCTGACTACTGAGTACTCATAGTACCCATTAGCTTTCCTGTAAGCCAGTGGTAGGCAGACTGTGGAAAGTGAAGAACAAATATGAATATAGCCATCAGATCCTCAATAGCACCATAAGCACCAACAGTATGGCATGAATTTTCTTTCATGGAAAAAAACACAACTCACTCATTTAGGGAAATCCTAACCTCAGATAAGTTCCTCTCACTGAAGTCTACCAGTTTTCCTTTGCACACTGCCAACACAGGACTCTTCGTAGAGCCACAAAAACCTGTTAAGATGATCTAGATGAAAAACACCCTTTAAAGAATTTTCAGATTTATCTCAACTTCAAAGCATTACATAAAATCCAAGGCAGAAGTAAGCCTTTTATCTATCTTATATTTCTAAACAATACAAGGGCCACAGGGGAAGGTCACTGGTCTATCACTAAATACACTGACGTTGCCTGTGTATCAACAGGCAAAGCCTGCTGACATACTGTAATGATAAAATATGCCTGAATGAATACATGTGCTGCCTTGTGAGTATATAAATCCAATTCAGTTTTAAGCTGGTGACAAAGATTAAATCAATCTAAGGATAACAGAATAAAAACCCCAAACCCACAAAAACCCATTTTCAGCAGGGGCAGTTCCTGACAGCTTACTATGCAACTGCTTTAATAGGAATACTGGTATAGAACAGAGAAAATACTATTAATCCATGAACAGTCACCTGGACTTAACAAGTTTAACTTAAAGTAACTATGAAACCATAGCCAGTTAAGAACCTTGAAAATCAATAGTTTCAGATATTCAGTTTCTAGGTATATTGTCCAAGAGACTTGTACTGTGACTGGAGAAGAAAGAAAACAAGCTCAACTAAAAAGAGAAAAAAAGTTCACCAAACACCACCACAAACTAGTAAGGGAATGAGGCAGCAAGTTATCTTCATTAAGGAAAGAAATATACTTGCTTCTATTTTGCTGCAAACAAAGCCTCATATTTCTGTATAAATGTAGTATCAGCTTCAAAGTCAATTCCACTTCCCTTCACTGCAGTGTTTTACTTAATAATCCATGCAGGTTTCAAATTTATTTTCATCCTCTAAAATAAAAGGAAGTCATGCAGCTTCTCCACTGGCTAGAAAAAATTAGAACTCGATTAAGTAAGAATTTCTGTTTACAAGAAAAACTAGCTTCTTTTGTTACAATGAGGACACAATAATTTCTAGATGAATTAAGGTGAATCTCTGTTTAACATGCTCTCCCTAAAATGCATCGCTTTTTTGTTAATGCACTCAAAGCATTAGGAAAGAGTATAGTCAAACATCTGGAAAATGGATTCTTTGATTGTGAAATCCAGTTTTTAAGCAGAAAAATCCCTCTTCTTGGAGAGAAAAGAAAATAGACAGGCACAGCAATTCCATGCTTGCCTTCAAATTCAGCATGGGTGATAAAAACCAGTTAAATAATCCATCATTTAAGTGTACTTCACAAGAAAAAACAGTAAAGCCCCAGGACCAGGACTGCTACACAGTCAAGGGCAAACCAATCTTGTATTTCTGGCAACAATTTTTTTTCTAGATGGAGAGGAGTACATGCAAAGATTGAGAATTAAAATAAATCTGAAATTGAACATGACTACCCTTGGTGTTGGCACTCAAGAGGAAAAACAAAGTATCAGCAACCATTTCTACAAGACAAGAGGTGCTTTTTTTTGGTTTCATGGAAGTGCCTGGATCTCCCAGGTGTTCCAACTCCAGCTGGCACAGAGCAGTTCCATCAACAAAATGCATGGATCATCTTTTACCACAGACAGAATTGCCTGAACATGCAAACTCTCCAAAATTCATCCCTTAATGTGAAAATTGTCCAGCCCATCAAAGCCGTCTGGAAAACACCATATATTAGGCAATAAGGTTCAGACATCTACACTGGTCAAATATTTGGATGTCTGTATTAAACAGAGTAGTATCATACCAACCTAATACCAAGCCTAAGAAGCTTTGTACTAAGTAGCTTAAGTACTGCTAAAAGAACTAATATTAAAAACCACAGAGATAAGAAGAAAAAAAATAAAGCTGCAGCTCCAGAATCTCTAGAAATGCTACCAGTCTTCAAGTCTATACAAGTACAGTAAAAAAAGGAATGAATTTGAGGGAGACAGAAAGCCAAGGATCAGATAACTTTCCAATACACCAAAACATATCTGCAGAAACTGGCTTCTCATATAAGCCAATATGAATGCTTGGTTTGCAGGCATGAGGCTGTCCAAGTGAAGTAGCTGTAGCATCACAGGAAGAGGAACAAAAAGTGCATCAGCTGTTGGTATGAGAAAAATCACAGGAACTACCCAAGACAGACTGGCTTGCGGTTTCCTTTGGGTTAGCAGAAATCATAGGAGTACTTTGCTGGTTGCCTTAGAGTAAGTATTTGCCAGCAAATTACCACAATGGTTTCCTCTTAAGAATAAAATGTGTGCTCAGATTATTATCCTACATCACTAAAATAGAGAAAGTTCTGTTACTGATTTTGATGGTTGTTAGAAAAAATGCAAACCAAATCCTTTGTATCTGATCTCTTTTGGAGCAGAACCTTACCAGAAATTAAAAGGCAGAGGGCTTTGCAGCACCAAGCTGAAGGAAGCGCAGTGTGGTAACTTTTGGCAAATGCTATCATTATAAACAGTGACCATGGTAACGAACAGGATTTTTTTTTCCTCTAGACCCTGGGGAGAAAAAAACCCCATGGATATCTCTGTGTGTGTACATATACTAGTCTTTGTACGTCATTACAATGTTTGTGTGTCAAGACCTTTCTTTAGAACAGCTGCTCATTTACTTAGGCTAATGTATATTCCCATTGATTTCCTGCTAAAAATGGAAACAAGACACACACACAGAGAGACAACTTTTCTTTCTTTTCTCCACTGGTTGCTCCAAAAAGATTGCTCTAAAAGGGGATCTGGAGAAATTTTCAGCTGAAAAATGAGGGACAAGAGAGGAAAGAGGATGCTATCTAATAGATACCTAACGAAATGGTAATTGTCTTTTGATGTGTTATTTCTGGCCAAGTTTTTTTTCCAAGTACATCTGTCTAAAAACCACAATTAAATTACTTTCCTCTGCAGCTAGCATGAGGATGGTGGTAAAAAAAAATAAAAAATCAACTACTAAAAATACTGATAGCTAAAAATGGCTTCTTTGGGAAAGTTAGAGTCAACTTTTTAAAAGAAAAAAATTACAAGGCTACAAGTGCTTACCAAGTTGTAAATCACTTTTCAAGTATACTGTGGCACAGCAAAATCTTTTGCAATGAAAAGTAGTGTCTAGATCATGTACCAAAGTGGGACCACACTACTGAAAGCAACACTTGTCGTGCAAAACTGATGCCTTTGAAATCTCACCACTACTTCAATCTTCGCCCAGCAGACATAGCAGAACAGCCTGGACTAACTCACTGGTTAAAACCAACTCCTCTTTATCTTCCATAAAGATGTGGACCACATGATCGAGTAATATTTCCAGCCTCAATCATAAGCTTTTGCATCACTGTGCTTTGTACATAAGTGCTTAAAATATTCATACTGCTCTCGCCCTATTTCTGCATCTCTAGTTTGCCTATACAAAAACATCACAGAACAACCTTGATTGGCAGACAACTCCAGAGGTCTTCCAGTCCAACTCCCTGTTCTAAGAAGAACCAAATGTCATCATGAAGTACAGGAAAAATTTTCATATTGAAAAAAACTTCATTATGAAAGTACTCACAAAAAGAGGTCTTGAACTGATAATCTCTTACTTGGAGAAATGCCAACTGACTACTAGAAACCCGATCATTTCTGCTACATATTGAGCAACCAATGCACAGGAAGGGCCAGGAAACCACATATATGTATCTCTGGTCAGTGAGAGGCTCATTAGGATACAAATGGTAGATACCGACCAGCCATCCCAGTTCTCAGCTACCAAAAATTCTCAATGGCTGTGGAGTCATATGAGCACATTTTGGCTCTGATTGTATGAAATAAAAGCTAATATCATTATTTCCTAATGAAAATTCACTTTGAAGAGAACAACATCATATACTCATTGCTCTTGTGTAATACCTACAACACTCTTTCACAGAGCTTCCCATGAACAACCACAGGACCAATAAAATTAAATATTCCCTTCAAACTCACCATCATCTATCTCTGAGTCACTCCCAAGAGTAAGCATATTTTTATTGAAATTATGATATTTTACAATTCTGAATCAAACTTATGTTTTCATTATTTTGTACCCTGCTGCCATCCATCAGTGAGGCACTGCTTTTGGATACAAAATATCTTGTCTTCTTGAGCATTGTCACCGTGTTTAATAAAAAAGCATGTGTGGAAAAGCTTTGTGACCTAGAAAGGAGATGTACTGTATGAATGATGCACCAAGCCCAGAGAGTAAGACGTCATTATTCTATTTATATCTATAGGCAGAGGATAAATGAGTCCAGCAAAAAGATGAAATACTTCATGTACCGCAAGAATTTTCATTTATATGAACTGATTTTTAAAAACTCTTGAAGACCGGCATCCTTATGGTACAAAGAATAAATTATCAAATTTATGATGATCAAATCCCATAGTCTTGGCCAGTTTTTTCTCTTGTGCATTTAGTTTGCCACATCTCCAGTTGTCCAGCATGAAGCAACAATATTTCAAATCTGTGGTTTACAAGTATGCTATCAAGCTCATTTAAAAATTGTCTTCAACTGTTTCTAGCAATCTCACCAGACACTTTGAAACAAAGGCTTTCTTCTTCAGTTTTTCTTCAAGGAATATACACTTTCTTTCCTCTACTGTGGCTGCACAATGAAATGGGAATGTGAGCCAGAGACACCAGCACAGCTGAGAGGTGTCAGACCAAAACACCACCTGGATGGTTTATGGAATGGCTTTCAGAGTTTACAAAATACAATGCAGATTTCATGCCTCTGATTTTATTTCAATTCATATTACATAAAAAATGCAAGAGGAAAGAAAAGATAACACATCATTCCCAGGGAATCATGATGCAGGACAGTTTTAGTGTCCACAAATCCTCCTGTAATCTCTTAGGTGTTTTTCCTGTTATGTTCCCCCTGTTGTCTAATCATCAAACAGAATCAGTACTGAGCTCCCTGAATTTGTTACTTGACATTACTGGAGTCCATTTGTAAGAAGTAATTGTCATGATAACAAGAACCTCTCTATCACTCCTGCTCTTCATTTAATCCTTAATTTACACAATTGCCTCTCCTGTTTTCGTAATGTTCTACAAAATCACTGGGAAGAATGGAAGAGCTCAGGGGCCCACTTAAACACATTCAACCTACACAGAAAGAGCTAAGGGAGCTACTTCAGCCCTGCCTTCCAAAAAAAACTAAAACCACATGCAAAATCAATTACCACTTCTGCCTTTTTGAGTCTCTGGATCTAACAGATGTAGCTTACAGAATCCCTCATATCACATGTTTAGATGACAGCCCTTGTGCATATTTGAGTTGTGGAAAAAACAAAACCGTTGATTGCCATTTCAGTTGTCAGCAAAGCAACTAGAACCTTGTCTGCTTCCATTCCACATTTCCTTCGTGTTCAACACTGACTTGCAGCGTGCTCTAGAAGAAAGACCCTCAAACTACCTTTCCTAGAGAATTTCCGGTTTACAATAAACCAAAAAGCTGCAGTGGTTTTCAGAAGGAAGTTTTCTGACATAGACACCTGCAACACACTCCCCCTGTATTCCTCTTCTAAGCAAGACAAGCACATTCTCTCTGCAGACTAAAGGTGACACCAGTGAGTAGGTCTAAGCTCTGGAGAGATCTAACAGTGGCCTACTGAAACAGAGCTAACCAGCCACAAAGGAGTAACATCTGCAGTATAGCAGCACTAATGGAGAAGGCACACAACTTTCAAGTGTGCCACTATAATGTAAAGAGTCCTATTTACCCTTTGTAGCAAACATCAAAAGACTGTCTTAATACTTGCAAAGGTATTGTAGCTTCAAATACAAGCACTTAATAGCTCAAAGAATCACAGAATAACTAGGGTTGGAAGGGAACTAAGGCAGATATTTTGTCAAACTTCCTAATATTTAGTTATTATAAACACCAGGCCAATTCTACAGCAGCTGACTAATCTTAAATTCATTTATACAGTTCACATCAACTCCCTACAATCAAATGAAGGAACATAAGCCTGAACAAAGGAGACAAACACTCAATTTCATAAGCTTCCAACAGCAACTAAATCTGTTCTTCATTGACTTTTCTCACCTTTGGTTTGCCTGCATTTTTCAGTGGAAACTATTGTTTGCTTTGCGTGCCAGCAGAATCCCAGCTCAAGGCTGCCAGCTCTGCACCCAGCCATGTGTTGTGTTCAGCATGTTGAAAAATGTTTGGTACAGTCAGACCTGAGGGTGCCAACTCATGGCTGTGGAAAAACACCAAACGGCTACTGAAGAGAAAACTCAGATCAATTGCCAGTTGTTCACTAAATATTTCAGTCTTCTGCCTCTTTTTCACGACTCCCTCTGTCTTCTCCAACAAAACTGTAGCTTTACAGTTGGGACACTTTGTACTTTCTCATCCATATTACTAATTACTGTCACTAAGCCATGAAGAATTTCCCCATGCTAAGTAATTTTTCTTTTTTTTTACATCATTAAATTCTTTGGTTGGCTAAAGTACTTTATTGGAAAAGAGGTAACTAAGTCATAATTGTCTCTCATATCTGGTTTATATACATACAAAACTGAACCAGACATCACGCTGTTCATGATAGGTTTACTTTATTCAAGTGATAAAACTAGCAAGCCCAAGTTTTGGTTGGTTTTTGTTTGGTTTGGGTTGGGTTTTTTTTCAATTCATCAGATTTTAAAGCCAAACAACTTCCTTTACTGAGAGGTAGCTTAGGACTACGTGTAAACAGCAGCGTGAAAATAGGTCACATTTTGACAAGTCTCTGAGTTACCTCACAGAAAGTCTGTGAGGAAATTGGAGATTTTCTGGGAAACTTACCACATCATGTTTCCATTACTGAACAAATAATAAAATTATGAAAACAGGAAGGAGGTTTTTCACTGTACCCTACTGTATTGGTTGCCTTGTCTCCCATTAAATTTCAAATCCTCTGGATTCTTCTGAGTCCCTTTATTTCTAGAATAAGAAACTCCAGACTTGATTGTAATTAGCTTATGTGCACAGTGTTACAAATCATATGATATTAAAACAAACCAAGAGACATGTCCACCATGAAAACCTCAGTTGTTTTGGTTGCTTGTTTGTTTTGTTTTGTTTTTTCAAATGAGCCAACTAGTGCATCTTATGGCAAAATAACTTATTTTTCAAGGAAGCATAAGTGGAGCAATCTAAATGTTCAACCTCTCATGTTTTCAAACTGAGAAAGTAAATATACCTACTAAACAGACATGTTAGAAAACATCTTGCTCAACTTCACCCTTTGTGGAACTCCACAGGAGCACAACCAGACATGAGTCCCCTGTCTGTAAAAACCAAAGCGTTTCACCACTTCCAGGACTGATTCACTGAAGTTAGGACATGGGTATAAAGCAAGAAGTCCGTTATGCAAAACACGGCAGAACAATGTCAGAAAAGTAAACAGAGCCAAGAGCTGAAGTGGGACTTAAAATTTCCCATCCTACACCTCCATGGGCTCTGCCCAAGAAGGGCCACACTTCACAAAGCCATGAAAACAAGTGATCAAATGTCAGCAAGGAAGAAAACCTCACTGAAATCACTGCAGGTCTTAACTTTTTTATTGCTGGGCTCAACACTCACAGCTAAGAGCTCTGAAGAGCTCACTTGGTACAAGGCCACAGTTTTCACTCAATCATGTCCATAAAAAGGATTATCAATGACCTACATAAAAGACTCTTTTGCAGTGTTTCCATTCCCCTGAGTACTACCTACCTGTGTTGAAGATAACCTTTTTTACAATGTAAGCAAGTTAATGATTTTTCACTAGTGTACAAGGTGTACACCATGTGTTTGGCAGAGATAAAGACTTGGTGTGCCCCATAAAGCTTACAATCAAAGCAGCCAATTAAAAAAAATGGAAATAAGAGAAATATGCAAAGTGAAATTAGCAATTTTTTGAGCCCTGCATTAACACAAAACTTGAAGACCTCAGCAGAAGTATAAGGAGAATCTGTTACAACTCTTTTGTACTAGCAATACTAACAAAATCTATAATAAAAGCAAGGAAGAGCAGAACTCCAGTATTCCAAGCAAACCTCATTAAAGCAGATTGGGAATGGAACTCTGCCAGCTGAATGTTTCATGATCTCCAGAAGCACAGCACACACGCACTTTTACATGACCTTCACAGTGACTGCCTAGAGGTTCTACACCTTCAAAACTTCAACCAGTGCCTAAAGACAGAAATGTCAGTGTTCACACTTCTTTTATGGCTGTTTCATAATGGCAGACCTTTAATTTACTTCAGATTTCTTAGGCTTCCCTCACATTTAAGAACCTTGTACAGCTTGAATGAAGCAGGATGCAATTTATTTTAAAACCCTCAATTTCTTGGTCTGCTGCCATTTGAAATGGGGCACCTCCCATTTTGTGTGGAACGAATGCAAACACGTCTCACGAAGACCTGCTCCATTCTTTGAAAAACCACCAACTGAATGAAACTCAGGTCTGCAAATCCTTGGTCCCAAAAAACAACATGAGATCAAGGTGAAAAATTCCTTATTTCAGTCAACTTTCAGTGATTGCAAGTCTATAATATGTTTTACAATAGCTGAAGGTCTTTCTCAAAAATACTCATCAGTGGCAATCTCAGAACCACAGCAAGATCTTCCCTTTGACTTGGACAAGGAATAAAACCAAATCAAACCAAACCCACTAGTCCCCAGCCCTGTGAGTCACATGTGGGAAGAGAGCTTCAAACAGACAAAACCTGAAGAATTTTAGTTTTTAAAAGGCAAATTGGAAGGGACCCGTAAGTATCACTGAAGTCCAGCTCCTGGCCCTGCACAGGACAGCCCCATGAGTCACACCACGTGCCTGAGAGAGTTGTCAAAATGCTTCTTGAACTCTGTCAGGTTTCATACTGAGATCATTTCACTGGGGAGCCTGTTCCAGTGCCCAACCACCCTCTGGGTGAAGAATCTTTTTCTAATTACTTCAAAACATTTTTTATCATGATTTTCAAAGTCCTTTCCAAGCTTTAGGATGTGTCATTGGCCTACAGTTTCTTGGCTTTTAACATTGTAGTTTTGTAGATTTGAGTTCAGATACATGAAGGCTATATTTGACTACTCATGCATAAAGTGAAATTAATCTCAGCTGCTCCATTTATAAGATGTAATTCCAGTAGGGGGAGCAGTCATTAAGTCCCAGATTCAAGGGCATCCCTTTGAGGAACTTCAATAAACTTTAACTGCAGGGGCAATAAACACAGGATGACAGCTCACATTAACTGAAATAATAAAACAGTGAGGTCATTTCGCTATAATGCTTATCAAAGTTTTATCTTAAGTAAATGATTTATAGTACTGTCAGGGTTGCTCCTCTTACAGTTCCTCATAGAAAGACATTCTCTTAAGGAGAGATACATTTCAAAAAGAGGAAGGGACAATCATCTCTCAATTTGTAAATCAATAGTGTTCAATAGGATATGATAAGATAATGTTGCAAACAGATATCGACTTTTAAAAAGTCTGTTTTGTATGTATCTGAATCTAGATATAAAATAAATGAAGTTCCTCTTGATACTTCATTATCTCTGCTGATTTGCATGATGGTGTAAATAAGCCTTTTTAGTCCTGTGCAGGTGCCAGGGCTTTATTGGGTAACAGATCCCCTCCGTTTGCACTTGAAAACAAATTAGCCTTTGGAGTGTAATGCACACTATATTCGTCTGTCACGCTCTTTTCTACTTTGAGGATTTTAGCTGATGCAATGTGCTCCTCTTTTTCTCCATGGGCCAACAGACTTCTCACTGCTCTCCAGAAGAGGGACAAAGACAGGGGGTTAAGAGAGAAAACTAAAAGATGTCTCATTGTCCATGAGTTTTGGTTTCCGGCCAGAAGAGGCCAAACTAAACTTCAATCCTGTTTCACCACTACCTTTCTGCTTCCAACAGGATACAGTAGCAGCTCTGCCTTCATGCACTACTGATCTGAAAACACGTAAGAGAGATGTGAGGCTAATTCTGTGTTATGAGAAAGTTGCAAGGGTACCCTTTTCATCCTTAGGGATTCAGTGCATGTCTACACAGAAAGAACATTTTTATTTTTTTACCTTCTCCAATGGTCCAGTTGTACTGAAATCAGAGACCACAGCCTGCTCATCCTGTCCCGTGCACCTCTAGCACTAACACAGGCTCTTTGAGAATTGTTTCATTCTCCCCCCAGATGTTGGCTTTCTAGGCAATGAAGGGAAATCCAGCACAAGCAGTCTGTAAAATACTCCACGAATTGAATCCTGGATTTTGAAAAATCTTAAGGTGCTTGTCTTGACATTGGCATGAGCTGGGCTGCTGACTTCAACCACAACAATGAACTGGAGATCACAGAGCACAGTCCTGCGTTTCCTCAATTTGTGCAATGCTCAAAACTGCGTATTATTTTGACAGGAACACTGGATGACCCAGAAATGCTCATCCTCAGTAGCTGTTATGTAAATTTACCAAGTGTTAATATTTTCTTGTCTAGGATGATGCCTGTCATATGACATTGCCTCCAAAGATACTTTGGCAAAGTAAACTGTGTAATCTGCACAAGCTGTCTAACAGCTTAGCCTGTTTATTTACATTTTCCTTTAATGGCTTGTGCATCTAAGATTCTATAGGCAAAGGAGTTAAAAACCCAAACAAAACCAACAAAAAAACAAACTCTGCATTGCATTCCCTTATGCTACACTCCCCTACCCGCTGGCTTCACCATGAGGAAAAAGGAGAACTCCATTTCATATCAGGGGAGAGGAACAGAGATTAGGAGATACACTAAGGTCATGCAGATATTCATTGCAGAAAGCAGCGTGAGAACCTGGATGTGAATACTGCCTCCCACACTAATTAAAACATTCAAACTCCCACACATTTTTTATCCTTCTGATGTTCTTCATTATTGACACTATATGTGAGGCTGCATTTAATAGCCCTTGTGGGTGGGCATAGGTCATTCTCTGCTTCTGCATATTCTATTTTCCCCAAGAGGAGCTTATGCAATATCCTGATGTTCAAACAATAACGGAGTAATGGAAAATGTGTTCTTGCATGAAAACGTAAGGAGGGGGATGGGAGGAGATGGAGAGTTGTCCCATTATCCTCAAAATTTTCAATTTAAACCAGCTGTACAATAGCTTCCTGCACTTTGCCACAAAGACACTGAAAGGACACTCTCTGAAAACAAATATTTTTGGGTCAAGTGTGTGTATCCACTATAATGATAACAGTGTGAGTACTTCCTGCTGGCTCAGCAACAGCCACATGGGATTCTGTACAACCTCACCATTTTCAAAGGTTGTTCTAGTTCAGAACCAGGACTTGGTTTTCTGTCTCTTAACATTTCAACCTCAGCAAGGAGTTCCCCCTCAACAATTAAGAGTGCTTCCTTCTCTTGGATGTATCCTGTGCCAGCAGGAAAGCCCAAGCCTGTGTCTATGACCATGGTACACATACATCCTTGCCACACATAGATGTTCTTATATGAAGTTCAGGATGAGGTCAGCTTAAGTTTTTCTCTTCAGGTGTGGAAGGCAGGGAACTGAATTGAGTCCCTTTTTCTTTCCTTCACCCAACCACCTTTTCACATAACTTGTAGGAAATACATTCTTTTTACCTGTATACCCTCAAAGAAATCTGGCTGAAAATAACCAACAGGCTCAAAGTCTTAGAGGACAGGAGAAAACACGTATTTACATAAAACAGGAAAGTGGAATTTGTGTAACTGTAAGAAACTCAGCTAAAAGGAAATACTTCATAATCCTTCATCATAAAATGACTGCCTTTTGCCATATAAAGAAGACCGTGTCCAAAACTCAGTAGCAGGACACCACAATGCACAGAATTTATGCCTAATTGGTATCTATTTTGAGATCTTTTAAATAATTAAGGATAACTACTACGCATTTCTATTTTACTAGATAATGCAAAGCATAGTTTGGGTTCTTTATTTATGCACGGAACCATTTAAATTATGATAAGCTGTCACAGTCCTACCCAAAATTTCTTGGTATTTCTTATTTTCCCCTAGAAGTTTTGATGCCTACTGCAAGTAATGATGGGAAATATCTATTTTCATTAAAGTTTCCAGTGAAAATAGGCTATGAAAAGCTTGACAAATGTACCAGAAAAACTACCATAATAAAAGAAATGAAACCAAAACTCACTCACAAGGCACATAAACACAATATATACACACTATTAGGTATTAACAGGTATATACATCGTAACATAAAGGGTTTTTTTCTCTATTTTTGTAACTTGCAAATGACACACCTGATTCTGGAGGCTGTCACAATAATTCATAATGTATTTGGCTGGAAGAATGGAGCTGTATTTCTCTGCTATGAATTTTTTTGTGTTTATTTTGAAATTTGCTGTCCAATTTTTCCAGCTGAGGCAGCTGGAAAACATGCCTGATCAAACAACCATGCAAAATATACATTGTATATCTAACCAAGTCTTTGAGGCTTTAACATCTTCACCTATGACAGACTGATGTATTCTTCTCAAAATCTTTTGTTACCACAAAAATTTTTAGAAGACCCTTGCACAGAGCATCAATGCAAAAGACAAGCCTTGCTGGTGCAGATCAAACATTTTCTAGCTCCTATGATGGCAGGATGATGCTCTGTTAGAAGACATTATGCATGTATGACCTCTAATGACCCAAAACAGCTGTGCAAGCCCCACATCTCAGAGGCCACATTCCCTCTGGACTCTTACCTTGACTCACAAAAGCATGGTAATTTGCTACTGATCCAGACAGCTTAGCTGTTCAAGACATCACAGTGAAGAAATGTGTCATTAAATTACTTTTCCATGTACAGATTATATGTGCTGGTAGTGCATGCTGAGCTGGAAAAAATGGGATTTTTCCTTACGAGCTTTGTGCAGACAGCTTGTGTGAGTGTCAGGCAAACACCATACAGGCTATGGCAGGACAGCAAAGATGCTGAAATAAAAGCATCACTCCTCACCTGCTCTCACATGCACTGTGGCCAATGAACTCCATCACATAGCATATCCATATCTAAATTAAGGTTTTTAAACCAACCCCCTGCTCACTATTTTTATCTTGTGGAATTATTACAGGAGAAAAAAGAAAGATTCTTTTCCTCTTCATACTAAATGTCTGTACTGACTACCATCTTACCCTCCTTTGAAATCCAGCATTCAGACTACTTTCCTAAAGTAGCAGGTCACTCCACACTCTGCTATGATCCTGCTACACAAGTCAGATGCCTTTTCATGTTTAGGGGAAAGAGCCTCTGTAAGCAGAAAGTACAACCAATGGCTTTTACAAAACTTGTCATCATGAAGACCAAAACGATCTCCACAGTACACAGTTTTCAGTAACCTCACAAATGTCAACCTCTGCCCTCTTGCTCAGCCTCTGCCTTCCAAAGCCACCATCAATGTCATCTGCAACCTATTGCTCCATTGGTTTTCCAACATTCAACCTCTCGGCCTTATCATAATGAGATTTTCCTGCTAAGTCATAAATAATCATAATCTATCCATTGTTAAGGTGATTGGAAACAACAAATCTAAAAAAAGTCCTTCACTTGCTTCTAGCAATTATTTCAGCATCACAGTTTGGGTTTTTTCTCCTCTACAAAGACCATTTATCTTTTCTGTTCAGTCAAGGGCGAAGAACAAAAAGAGAGTAAGGCTCATGCCAGCATTGCCAAAGACGCGGACAACAAAGCCACAGAAGTCCTGGGGTTTGACTCCTTCAGTGCAATGAGATCCAGGCTCCCAGAATGTTGGTGCTTACAGTCCCCTGCCAGGGGTTTAGCATGATTATTTGGAATAAACCAGAACTATCTCTGGCCAATTGTCAAGGCTTGCCTATGCCTTAGAGCAGCCACTTCTGGTCTCTCCCAGCACCTGAGCCTCTCAGGTCATGGGTCTCTGCACACACATCTCGCCACTGGCTTTCCTCTGCAGTCTGTTTATCCCATCTGAGGGGAATTTTCTACAAGTGAGGACATTAAAACTTTAACACTGACTTAGCTGATGAAATCCTGATGGCAAAATGGACCAGGTTTTCTGGCAAAGCATAAGGATAAACAGATGTAAAATAATCAGGGTAAAAATGGTACCTTTCATTCCTGTTTGATAAAGTCTGCAAACCAACATATCAAATGCTTAGCAGGGCAAACATCTGCACACAACCAGGAGCAGGAACACACCCGTTTTTTTGTGGAATTTACCTTACAGCATTGCAACAGATCTTACACATAGGACAGTAATTAATTACTTCAAGGCTGGATATAACAAATTACACATCAAATATGTTGAAAATAAAACCGTAGTAGAAAGTGAATCTAACAAGTTGAGCATTCTCTCTACCTTTCCCCCTCCCCCCCCGCCCCACGTAATCTCCCCACATTGTCTTCATTCATGCTTATAAACTTCACCTGTAAAAATAGGATGGTCTGAATGTATTTTTTGTGTCCTCCTATTCTGAAACTGAAGGCTATGGTAAAGTGCAAAGAAGAGGTGGTTATTAATTCACTGCCTCACATACAGTAGGATCAATCATCATTTTTGGATAAGAAGACAGAGAGAGGGTGAGTGTGTGTGTATATGAACACACACATATATGGTAACAACAGGTTTTTCACTTTTAAATCCATTTGCTTTGAGCCTGGAACATTCTGATCCTGCTAAAATGACGCAACTTATTAGTGGCAAGGAGTGACTCAGTGCCTTGCACTATTTTAGAAAGCCAGATGACACGACCGCTAACTCTGCTACTTCAAATTCGCACACACTTCCAAATTCAAACTTTATTATGGAAAAAAAAGGAAAAAAATAGAAGTACAATGGAAAAAAATCTTCAAAATAAACCCATAAGAAAGCACAAAGAACACTACAAAGCTTTCAACTTGTTCTTCATAAAATGATCAGGAATGAGAAAACACAAATACCTGATCTATTATATATTCCAATTAAGTCTTCTTTTAAAAACAGAAAAAGTAGAGTTTAGAAAAAATCTCAAAGCTTTCTCCATCCATAGCTCTTCTAATAAGCAAGAAAGAGATCATTTTAACCCAACTGTATTTATGAATTTAAAGCACATGGTCATTTCTCTCTGCCAGACACCCCCTCTGAGCAATAACTTTGAAACACCTGTAAAAGTGAAGAGGTATCCTCAGAGGTCTCTCCTCTGGGAAGCAGTCGTGTCTGAAAACTGTGCTACATCATTGGCTGAACATGCCCTGTATTAGAGCAAAAAGAACATCCCAAAGGGTGCTGTGGATTTGCAAAAGTAAAGATGGGAAGCTTTTCTCAGTCTTCAGTTCACTATGTTGTCAATCCTATTTCTCTATATCCATAAAACCAATAGTTTTGTGTGGTTAAGGAAAACTTCAGAGGAAGCACTTTACATATTTTATGCATATATGAAAAATACAGATAAAATTATATATGAAGGCTGTGTGATACAGTGGCCACAGTATCAGAGAGAGCTAGAAGCCGCAGCTTCCATTTTGAGCAGTGACATTAAATACACTGAAGTGTAAGTTATCACTCCTCTCAGTTTGCATATCCTCAAAGCGGAATTCCACATACCTACCCACTTTTAAAATAAGGCTTGAAAAGTGCTAAGGAAGCATTTTTCTGGATCTGACACTGCTGCTGTACCGGCCAAGTGTTTTAATGCAGTTCCCAGGCACCAGAAAGTGGTTTTGTCCATGCAGTTTATGGCCAGTTTGTGCAGTGAAATAGGCTATGTTAGATACAAGCAGCTTTATCTTAACAGCTGTAGGTACACAGAGGATTGTAATCCTTAATCCCTAAATTCTGAAAACTTGTGGCACAGATTTAACCTACAAGCTACTAAAACACTTTGAGTCTTGTTTATAAAAAAAGGAGGGCTTTGACATTTATTAGAGAATACAATAATGTTATACTGCGTCCGTGTCATACTGAGTCTCTCTGCCCTTCTGCACACAATCAACACAGAGATGCAGGTGAAACAACCAGAGAGAGATCCTTTCCACATGAACCTTTGTAGCAATTACTAAGAAAATCAGCTAAGCATTTATCTGACAGCTATTTCCAAACTGACGTTTTTTGTGGATTTTAGAACTCAATATAGATGGTTTGTGTTTTGAAGTCAGAGTAGACTACATAATCCTGTAATTTCATACAGCGTATGAGTTCACAATTGTGTGAATGTCATATGCGAACTGTACTACACCAAAGCTGTTAGTAATCATGTTTGATAACTGTTTATGAAGAAAGAGAAACCAAAGCGTATCTAGAGAGCAGGAAAAATTAAGAGTAGGATGATTAAGACAGAGATGGGAAAAAAACAAAACAACAAACCCAAGGCTTGGAAAAAATAGAGATTATTGTCTTGCTTAAGTAATCTCCTGTATTGAAAGGAGATTGCAATCAGAAATCTGCCACTTATCCAACAAATTAGCCTGATTTTCAAAGGCAGATGTGTGTCTTGGAGTAATCAGTGCACTCATTACATGGAAAGCCATTTATCGCAGGAAGCAAGATTAGACTAAATCAAAGAAACAAAATCAACTCTCCCTCAAAAAAACCCTAATTAAAATCAGGCAATGTATTACTCCAGACAATAATATTTTCAACCTGAAACATCATTAGGTATGAAATGTTGAGATTAACTGGAAGACTAGAATTCAGGGATCTTTACATCAATTTTTTCCCAGTTTAAGCCCAAAGGTTTGTGAGTAAACTGACACATTCCCTAGAAGAGACAAGAAGTGTGCTTTATGTCACCTTTAGTATAGCCACCTACTTCAGGGCTCCAGCATAAACACACAAATTCATTACATGATGTAAAAACCTGGTTTCTCAGCAACCAGGGAGGATGAGGGATTTACTCTGCAGATCTGCAATGGGCTTTGGCACATCACACCCCTTTCTGCCTCTCACATCTCCCCAGGGAAGGTCACAGGCTGAGGATGCCTAGGCCCTACAAATGTGCTTGATGAGCCACACATTCACATGCACATCCTGGAACAAAATCGAACTGCAACAGGGAAAAGGACTGAAATGTGGCCACAGGCTCTGTAAGTTGTGGACCATATCCTGCCCATCAACCATAATTTTTTTACACCAGCTTTGCTTGACTACAACCACCAACAGGGCTTTCCAGCACATACTCCTATAGGAAAGGCTTTCACCTCATTCTCTGAAGCACTCTGGGCCCAAACAGTAGTGTCCAGGACTGGTTTGCCCTCTGCCACCTTCTTCCCTCTCATCACCCACCTTTGCTGTCCAGCCCAGCAGCACAACTTGTCTTCAGCTCACTAAAACTGAGCCAGGGACTAAGAAGTGACAGACAAGGAATGCAAAAGCACTCATCAGTACAGGCAGAGAGGAAAAACAAAAGCAAAACAAAACTACCAGGGACACACTTTTGGTTATAGCACCCCATTCCACAGCTCATCATCATCGGACTAATGGCAAAACAAATTTATGGGAAATGCCCCTCTCTCCCATTCTGAACTGCAGCACTGATTCATTGCATTACCCTGACCAGGTCATTTAATCTCTCCCTTTGTTTTAATCGGCTGTAATAGGAGTATGAAGATCTAAATCACTTGAGATATGAAGAAGTTTCTTTAAGGCTAAAAGATGCATTGAAGAATAAATAAGCAACAGAAACAACACAATGTATAGTGAATCAGCTACTATAAAACAAAATATTTCTTTTTAAGAACAAAACAGAGATTTGAAGATCATATTTTCTTAGAGGCAGCAAAAGAAATGGACTTAGATTTTACTATATCCAATTAGATTGATGTAGTGTTCTGAAAATTAAGTTCACTAAACACCAAGTATACATATAAACAAAAACACTGTTTCAAAATGCCAAGTTTCATAAAATATATACATTCATAACAGCATTCAAATCTTCTAGAGTCATTAAAGTTTAAATTCTAGTTTCTCTAATATATGGGCATTTTTTGCCATTCCTACTAATTCTTTGCTCAAGCATTAAGCAAAGATAGGTACTGAACATGGGAACGCCTCTCCTGCATGCCAAATATGCCCTAAAAATCCTAAACAGTTTAGCACAGACAAAGAGAAACATAAGACAAAGTAATATGAGCTTTTGTACATTTGACCTGGTTTGGAAACGATCACCTCTTTTTTCATCTGGTTTCTGTTCTTTCCATTTCACGGTGAATGCCCTGCCTTCCCAGTTTTTAGCTGCTCTGGTTAAAGAACAAATACCAGTCATCCTCTGCTCCAGAAACCACACACTCTTTTATTTAGCAAATATATGAATGGAAGGATGAGCATCACTGGATGAACATCTCATCTACAGCACAGTGCAATTTTGATGCTTCTAAAAACACTAAAGAATAGAGCCATGATCTTAGGAGTTACTGTATGGATAGTCTTTTCAGGACTGGCACAAAAGGATTAAAAGTAGCCATAATCAATATGTTTTATTCTTTGCATTGCTGCCATTTTCTTTTGATTTACAATGCTGGTCATTCAACTGTTGGCCACAGGCATTCCCAGAACATCCACCATCTGAGGCAAAGTATGGAACAGTTCCACTTACTTTAAATTCCATTAAATTTATTACTCTAAATAAGACTGGAAGCAAGGGAAAGCCTGTAGAAATGCAGGTAGCAGCACTTAACATTATTGTCAATTCAGAGATTAATTAATTCCAAAATTTGCTAAATCTAGAGTGCACACTTGAAATCAACTCCACTCTGCATGTGCAATGATCTGGTGCTCACCCCAAAGCCTTTCTCCAAAACATTTTGCTTATCCATAAACATATTGCACTAGGACCCCTTGTCATCAAAGCATACACACTGGAATCTGCCCTCTTGCTAAGAGTGACTTTTGCACATTATGCTGGCTGATTATACACTTTTAGGAACTCAGTTTCTAACACTCAGTTGGGAAATTTCATTGTATCAAGTGTATTCTTTCATTGGCTTCTGGAAACAAGTGTCTAAAGTATCATCTAGTAAGTTTAAAATTAGGACTCTCCTCTCTTCCTAACTTCTCTCTTAAGAATGAAGCAGCACTAGGTCCGGACAAGAGCCCATTTGACTTGCTACTACCAAGCTCTGTGTCAGGAAGAAAATGCATTTGATTTCTTTTTTTTTTACTGTTCACTCCTTTAATGGCTCTCATTAATTGCCAGGGTCCAACTTTCAAGTGAGCAGCTCTGGTGTTTAACAACACACACAATTAGCTGGCCCTGTTACTGTTTATCTCGGAGGCAGGCATGGAAATTTCCAAGTGTGTGGTGTCTGCCGTGCTCATTAGAAGGAAGAGTGAGGACATTAGTCTTTGTGACATATGGTATTCAGATGCACCCCACTGACACAGAACATAAATGGCTTGGGGGCACTGATGGTGAACACGTAACTCCTGAAGCCATCGTGGTCCAACTGTCCGCAAATTTATCATTGTCTTACAAAAGCCATGCGTATTCACTCACTTGTCTTAACTATCATTTCCAAGGGGGCTGGCATGTCACTACAAAAGGGACAGCCAATAAAACTGTCAGTGCACTTCAAAGCTTTTTCCAGGCACAGCACTTTGTTGCACACTGAGTTTTCTCCTTAGGTGAAGAAATCCTGCCTTTCTCTCCCAGTACTCAAATGTACATCTGGGAGCAGACACTGAAAAACTTTATTGGAAGCAATGAAAAATGAAAGCCAAATGAAATTCTCACCTTTCATTTTGCTTTCATGCTTTGCAAATCCTCCCAAATATCTTGTAATAATGTAAATAGATGCAAATGCAAGCAGATGAACTAATCGACTGCCTGATTACCGTTGTCTGCTCCTATGCAGTGCCCATTTGGTAATTATGAGGAACTGCAAACAAGCTATGTAGCTCTATGAATGAATTTAAAATCAATACATTTGGAGGTAGGGGGGGAATATGCTGGATCACTACACTATTGCCCCTTTCAACTGCCTCTCTTATTTTGATGTTAATACATCTACTTATTTTGAGCTTAATAGAGACAGTCAAGTTACAGATTAATCTTTTGGCTGCTACATTTAAGAAATATGAAAATCTTGCTGCAAGATCCTAGCATGGCTTCTATTTGTTTTTTATCTTAATGTGTACGTTTACAAGACCAATTTCTTTTCAGCTACTTACAAATACAAGTAGTGTGGTTGACGTGGGAAAACAGCTGCAAAACCACTTAAAAGATGGTTTTAGCATTGCCTCTAAACCAAAACAATCTCCCTTGTTACTGACAGCAACAGACAATGGAAAAGAAAAATCAAATAATGGAGGAGGAATAGATTAGATGGTGAAAGCAGAAGATACTAGGTCAACTCATGAAAACATTAAAATATGCTTTCTAGCACTGTGGAGCCCCATTGGAGGACCATCTGCATCTGCTCTCCTAAGTCTCATTCACAGAATTCAACAGAAACTGAACAAGGGTGCAAACTAAGGTCCGTCGTGCAGGTAACTGCTTGCAACACCATGACAAGATGTCCTCTGTCTCTAGATCTGCTGGCCTTGGCATTCTAAAGGTACCAATCCTGAGTAAAGCAATTGGAAAAGGGTTCCCAAGAGCTACTTTCTGAAAACAGTTCAGTATTTTTAATAGTATTTTGTAAGGGTAAAAGAAAACTACATTAATACAAATATAGAATAACAATGTCTTTTAAATCCCATTAGGCCAATAAAAGACTATCACTAGGAGTGAAAAAACCCCAAAAATATTCCAGTTCAAAGATCTTTTCTCCCATTCTCAGTGCTTATGTAAGATGTAGTACATTAATAATTAAAAAACTAGAGTAGTTATTATTGCTGCGTGTTTCCAGCTATCTCAAAGCTCAGTTTCAGATAGACAGAAAAAGATTCATAAACTATTCCATAATCAGTCCACCAGCCCATTTTTTAGAGAGACTGAAGGGCTAAGAATCCAAGAAACCTAAGTTTTAAGTAGTCAAACATCAAGTATGGGAATAAAGAGTTATGGTAATTACTTTTGTGACAGTATTTTAACATTTTATGTCAAGTATAAAAATGGAGTGCAACTTAAGTTCTTGCTCACTAGTTTATCTAAGAGGAAAAAGCAAACAAACAAACAAAACAATCTGAAAGTTAAATACCAAACATTGAAAGTAATGGAAAAAACAAGTTTAGCTGCAGTTCACATAAAAAGAGAGAAAAAGAAAAGCAAAGTTATTTTGAAAACGTACATAAACAAATTCAGATTTAGAAAACAGGCCACTATAGCATTCAAATTCTCCCTGCTTCTATTAGACTGAATCCGAAGAGCTGTTGAGTATTGAAATGCCTGAATTTGAAAAAATACTATGCAAGATGCAAGCACACAAGAGTTCATTTATGCTGGCTAATGCAACTGCTTGAATTTCCAAACAGAGGATATAAGAGTAAAAACTAAGACCAATTGCTTTTGCTGCAAGTTGTAAAGAGTCTCCCAAATTCCCACTGCAATTAGCACTGGCATGTACAACCATGCCTTTGGTGATGAAAACATATCAACACAACAGAGCTAATGTTAATTATAGCATGTGAGATGTACATTGTGCTCAGCTGCCAAATATGAGGCTGAGCTGAAAAGTATCCAACAGGTAAATAAAATATCTGTGGCTGGTTTGATTATTTCCAATACTTGACTGCTGACTCTCCTCCACTCAGCACCTCAGCCTACAACTGAAGAGAAACACTAACATTTTTCAACCACTAAGAATAAGACTTAACTGCTCTCTTCTTTCACAGACTTCTTTTTGAGAAGGTGAATCTGCATAGCAGTCTCCTACACTCTTCCACACCCTCTTCTTTTGTACCAAATGTATAAACTTGAAACTAATTCTTATGACATCCCTCTAAATCAAATCTAGGTACCAGTTCTGTTCTCCAAATTTGAGATCACAAGATCACAGATACAGAGAACTTGAAGCCAGGTCTCCTTGTAGGCTAACGGCAAAGCTGAAATAAACGGTTAAGAAAATACCTCCCAGGTAAATGACAGCTTCTACAGCATTTTTATTTTTGGCTGTTGTCATCTCTACTGGAGGATGGCACCTTACAAGCAACTGATGTTGTTTAACAGTGTTTAACAATGTTGTCTACTTGCCATGTCAAAGCAGTACATGACCAAAACTCTACTGCCAAAGGTAACACTCTTGACAATCATCCCTACATTCAACAGTTTAATGAATATAAATTTCAGTGAGCCAGAGGAGGACTCTTCCTCTTCCCTTTAAGTTATATGAATAATTTTTCTGTACTTCCCATTTACAGGCATCATTCAGACAGTGGGGAACCTGTCAGAGGAGGAGGAAGCAAAAGGTAAGAAACTTTTCTTCAGTAGACCACTGGAATTCAAACTCAGTAAAATTAACATAGCTTTTTTTACACCTTTAAAACTCATAATGTCTCAGAAAATAAAATTAAAATGTCTTTTTATATATTTGTTTAAAACAATCCTGAGTTGCAAGCATGGGAACATGTCTTCTACAAAATCCGACCTCAAATTTGACCTTACCTGGTCCAATGAGGGACCAGATTACAGTATTATAGTCTGGAGGTAGATTAAACATTTTCACAGCCGGTGGACAAATCTTGATTGGTTCAAGGCCTTATTCATGCATCAGAAAATGCTTCGGAGTAGTATTTCAAATTGTTTAGAATACAAGGTCTTATCTTCAAAGGTCATCAAATCAAAATATTTCTTATAAAAAAAGATATGTCCCTCAAGACAAGTAGAAGACTCCGATAGCAGTCCATCACTTGTACAGCCCTATAGTGTCACAGAGAGGAAGTCAAGTTGCACACGGGCAGCAGACAGTGTGATTGTGATTGACACAGTGACTACCTAGTCTTCCTGAAGAAATGGAAAGCACATGGTGTCCTTCCAGAACTCCATGTTCAGTCACATTTAACAATTACAACTGCAAAATTACAACCACAAACATTTTGCCTGCTGATGAATTGGTACCAAAGCCCTGGAAAATCCTACAAACAGTGGCAAGGACTTTTTGTGCTAAATAATATGTCTTTAGCAGAGATGAATTGAGTTCAAGCGTGATTAGAAGCAGGAAGTAATAAAGAAGGAGAATCAGGATCAGGCTCAATAGAAGGGTCTTTAACACCCAATTATCATAACTATAAACAGCAGGAAAAAGTTTTGAAATTTACTGAAATCTGGTTAGCCCTGCATATATCCCATCTAGGTATTTTTTGTATGAAAACCCCCAACATATCAGTGAGCTTTACGGAATGACTAATAAATTTTAATATTGCTTTTGAAGTTCATATTAAAGCATTTTACAGAAGGAAACATTAGGCTTGGTATTGATTTGCCATAATAAATTTAATGAGTATTCTGTACTAATTTGAAGACAGCAGAATGATGGGAAACAAATATTACAAAATATTAATAAATACTCAGTATACACCAGATTTTGAAGCTACATCTTCTCCTCATGAAGGGAGGGAGTCTTAAAAACACTAGAACTGCAATCCTAACTTCAATTGTCATTATGGTTACAACAGGATCAGGTAGAAAAAAATGCTCTCATCACCTTAAACTAAACAGTAGTATAAAAATTACATTAAAAAACAAGACTTGTGAAAATATGCTCATATACAGCAACACATTAAGCCAAGACAACACTTAACAAACTGAGGAACTGCAGAATTCAGAGAGCCTTTTTGTATCAGCCTAAGGAAATTGCATTTACAGAAAAGGGATCCTATAGGTAAAATCACGATGCTTTAGAACTGAAGAATAACTACAAGTGTGAGTAGGTAATTTGTGGGCTGTCCAATAACATTCAGGTGACAGAAAAGTTCCTGAGTACTTTTGTGGGTCTTGCTCAAGAGGTACCAGTATAAAGCATTTGCATTTCCCCAGGTTCCAGGTATGAAAACCAAGACATAAATGCACTTTCCAGCAAAGGAGTCAACAAGCCTCTTTATTACCAATAAAATTGTTATTAGCAAACATATAAACATATTTCTAAACTATTTCCTTATTTTGAGTCAAGTGCTGTAAACTAGTTAGCTTGATGTTAATTACTCATCCTAAAATCTAATTTTATCTTGGCTGAAAAGAATAAAGCTGGTGTTAAAAAAAAAATAAATTCTTGAATCCCAGCCTTGCAATAAATGTGGATTTGTTATCTATTATAGCATGGGGAGTTTGGTGATGCAAGTACCACCAGAAGAAAAAGCCTTGACTCAAGTCTGTACTTGACTCACTGGCAACTGCAGTACAGGCAGGGCTAGAAGCATCAACTTCAAAGTGGCCCAACACTTTCCATGATACAGCTCATTTTAAACCGCATCTGCAACATTTGATTGTTCATTATTTGTCCTGAGATTATGTATATGAGCAGTGGACTGTTTGCTCTGTTTCCACTCATGTGGAAAATGAAATCTGTTTTCTTGTAAGTCTTATTTCAGATCAGAAATTTGAGAGTTTGGAGGGAGCTATGGTATCACAGATGTGGTCATTGGCTGTACCTGTCACAAGGTGCCCCAAAATGGCCAAGTTGTAAGATAATGAAAGTTCTTCAAAGTTAGTATTAGAAAGACCCATTAAACACACTGCACTGCTGCTAAGATCTCAACCTTGCCTGACTTGCTCCAGATCATGGAATTAAACTGCATGAGGTGCCACAAAAGATTAACGTTTTAGTGGGCAGGGTAAATCTTGGCATACGCATTAAATCAAAGTTTGATTCCTTCTCCATCCTTAGCACTTTCCATAGTCAGTTATGGAAAGCACAAAAAGGTCCAACCATTTTCTCTATCTTGGAGAAAATGGTGGGAAAACTTTAAAGAGAAGGACAAATAATCAAAGACAGGAGAATCCTTGCAGGCAAAAGAGGGATAAATTCTGATATTAAGAGATACGATTGAAGAGGAGGAACAGGACTGAAGACACAGGAGACAAGAAACAAAAGAAACAAGGAGGGAGCACCTCTGAAGATGAGACAAAGCTCTAGTCTAATTTTAGTTCCACACCAAATCTGCAAAATTTATCTTTAATAAGCACCTATGAAGTTCAGTTCAGACAACACAAGCAAACGAATCCAAAGATTTGGGACGACCACACAATGCAATTTAGGAGTTAGTGGAGAAAGCGGGTTGTGATTCAGATATTAGGACATCCAAACACTCTCCCCAGCTTGCTGCATGACCACAGGCAAGTAATGCTGCTCATGCCCTCAATAACTCTCTTTCCTTAATCTTTCTTCCCATGAAAGAGGAGTACAAGGACTCTGAATAAGATCTCACTGTTCAGGTTGACATTAAAATGCGTGTGAAAAGGATGACACACGTGAAAGAATCGAGGTTCTTAAGGCTGAAGTCACAAGGTAAAAATTAATAATATTTAAAATGAGGGTGATTTTAACATATTTCATAATATACAGACCCCAGCTACTGTACATGTCAGAATCCCTTTGAGCAACAAAACATTTACAGCCCTACATCTTTTCCTTTAGGTAGCTGATTATTTCTTCTGTCATTCACACAGTTTTATTTTCCTTTTGCACTGAAGAAGAGGCACCTGTATTTCTCCAGTCATTTATAATATTCACATTCTGCTTTTGAACTTTCCTTTGCCCCAGTTTCTTGTCATCACTGCTTAGTTATCAGCATGGGGAAGCAAGCAAGTAGCTTTCTCTCTTCCCTCAGGCAATACCATTGCTGCGCGCTTTGATTTGCGTCACAGGGACAAAAAAAGTAGAACAGCTGCAGCCCTTAATTGCAGAAACCATGTATGCAAAGTGAAGCTGCAGTTTCACTGTTGCTCTTTCAGCTAGAAAAATTAAAGGCCCAGTCCTGCTTGCCCAGAAACACATTTCCCAGGCTGTATACTACAGCGCACACAGCTTTCAGATAGTGAAATGTGATAAAAAAATTGAAAACAATAGTTTTAAGTAGAATAAAGGTATGTTTCAGAAATGCAGAATCCTGTATCAGGTACATCATCTGAGTGCTTCCCACAAGTGTTGTTTAGGCAGTAAATCCATCACTGCTTGTTCTTGTTCTCCAAGGGATGGCCCTCTCCTCAGAGAGGAGTTATTCTGTTTGCTAAGGTGGATTACTGTAGTGGGAAGACTTGAGTGACTTGGTTGTTGATTAAGTGTAGGCAGCACATTTATGTTAATAAATACAAGATCAAAGAGTCACATCTGGCTTTTGCAGTGAGGGGAAGATCAGCAGTTTGGTTTTGGCATCTCAAGTTCCTGGGGACATCTTTCCCCAAATTTAAGCCATAACTCTTTCACATGTACATGCTCCTCTTTACACATCCATGGGTGCACTCCCACAACAAATCAAAGATCGGTTTTCATTACACAAGCATGAGACCAAGGAGCTCAACTTGGGAATTCCCAAACAGTGAAAGCTGTCACTGTGATCCAGGAAAACAATGACTGGCCAGAACAATACTAATTTGGACTAGAAAAATACACACACAAATTTATCACCTTAAGCTCCAACATATAATATCTTTTTCCTAATGAAACATTTTCTTGCAGATATATATAGTCCCACTGGTTTTCAATGGCTGTTTTGAGGTATTCATGAAGATGCTGGCCTGTTTGCATACTGTCCAAGGTGGTCCCATAAAGTATTTTAAGATATAGCTTGTTTACTATGTAGAGCATTATGAAGAAAATTTTATACTGAGAAGTATCATCACCTAATGATAATGACTTTTTGCTTTCAAAGAAAAGAAAAAAGCAATTCTGACATGAATAATGTGCTACTACATTAATACATTCATATTTAAGAAAAAGGAGTAAAAGGGGAAGGGTGATTTTTCTTTATATAAGCAAAAATGAAGTGTAGAAAACACATGACACACTAAGGAAGAAAAGACCATCAACTGGAATCCCAAACAATTAAATGATTTATTAAATTAGGAAGAAAGCTTCCAGCACCTCAAGCCCCTAACAAATCACTACACAAATGCAGATGCAGAACACATTCAGACTGTGTACTCAGAAGTTACACCTGCAGTAGCCATGTGCTGGTGATGCAACAGCTGGATAAACCTACTCCCCTAACCCAATCTCCACCAGCTGACTCAGGAACTACAGGGAGCATGAGAAATTTTTCCTTATACTGTAATCATACACATGTTACTAATGCTTACACAGCCCTGCTCCATGAGAAAAAAAAAAAAAAATGTCCCAACTTAAAAGAGTGCTCTGTTCTAGTGATATTTACACTGCTACAGAAATGTAAGGTTTGGATTACTAACATGGATTATTCATCACCAAATTCTCAGGAAAATGCAAGTTGTAAAAGGCTGTGCTTGCTTCAGCTTCTTGAGCAAAAGATAAAACTCTTCTAGACAACTTTGTGGTTTTGCTTAAAAATGTTTTGATGCTGATGAAATTTGTCATTTTGCAGAAACCAACTTATTAACTTAAAAAAAATACCTTGAAGTACTGTTTCATTGGTTCAAGAATGAAAAAGTCCTTAAGTCATTAAGATACATTTTTTCTGGAAATTCTGCAATTATTTTCCCTATATTACTTGTTTGTACTGGTTGAATGTGCTGCAGGTTCTCATCTTTACTGTCTTGTTCTCAGCCCTTCCAGCCCTCTTTTCGGGAGAGCTCAATTCTGCCATTAGTAGACTATGGTCAGTCAGGAGTACAGTTTTTTCCATATTCAAGGGCATTGCTTAATCATACCAGATAACTTTGGCTTAAAGCATAGAGCTGTCCATTTTTATGAGTACTCATTTTTGCGTCTCACAATCAAACTTTTTGCTCTAGGCAGCTACTATGACTTCTGCTCATGAAAGTGCTTTTTTTCTCAATCTCCTTCCAGAAAATAGGAAGCAACAGCCCAACAGAAGGAGAAAGAATATGACAAAAACCTCCATATTAGAGTTATTCTCACACATTTGCCAGGTCTAGATGTACTTTTGGGCTCATAGTTGCTTTTTCTAATCAAGTCTGTCATGGGAAATTTTGACAGACATGGAGGATAACAATGTTTTTCACCTACAGTGGAATGTTCCAAAAGGCAAGAGGCCTGGGGTTTACTTTTCTCCTTTTGGTAAATATGCATATAGCCTGTCCTATTTTTGACTTGGATGATATTTGAAGTATTTTTAGAGGCAACCACCGACTAGACCAAGCATTCTCCCTTTCCTGAAATAGTAGCTCTATTTTATGGTCTCTGAAGCATCCTTAATTTTCCAGTCTCAACTGCAACTCAGTTCTGCTGATCTGCTTGATCTGAGCTCTTCCCCACAGCTTCAGGGATGCTCAGAATTCTACACAGCCCATCTCAGCCTTTGAGTACCAAAAAAATATTTCAGTGAGTAATACCACCCAGACACTCCACCTTCTGGTCTTATCTGGACAGAAGAGAAAATGATATGATGGTATCTCTGCTCATCACAGATTTCTGGACAAGAGAGATGGTCCCAGAAAAATGGACTTGTTCTCAAACACAACCAGCAAGGTTGTAACAGGACAAGTTCATTTCTCCATGGGCAGCTAAAATCTTACACTGAGGATGAAGAGGGCTGGCTGAATTCCATGTCTATCTTTCAGATGAGTACCTAATGTACCTTGATTTCACTCAAGTTTAACAAAAGCATCACAGAAGAACAAGGTGTGCATGCTGGAAAGGCACCAAATGGTGACATGTTTGTACTGCTGTTTGGCTAGAACAATACAGCATTTATCAAAAGTTAAACATTTACTCAAAACAGGCTTTCTGAACACTTTCTGTTACAGTGTAAATTGCTGTAATACAGCATGAAGTTCCATACAGAGGAGCATGCACAATGGAAGAGGTAAAACAATTCTGCTAACTTGACCCAACCTTTTTCGTTCTGTTTTCCTTTTTTCCAAGCATGGGAAGAGAGGGATAGGACTATTCTATTCTTGTCTTAAAGAAGATAATAAATTGCAACAGCATCTTTTCCTGTTTGATTTCGCCTTGAAATAAATTAATTAAGGAGAAAAAATAATAAAGATGGTGGTAAAACAGAAAAGGCAATTGACTTAGGCTTTGTTAACCCTGTGGCCTTGTTCCAATTTCAGCTTTTTTGTCTAGCTAAACAGAAAGAAGAGTCAGAAAAAAAATTACAGTCAAAACACTTATTTGTACAGCATGTATGAGTACAGCTTCAACCAAATTATCCTACCTTTGGAGGACAAGGAATTTGCCCTAGGGTAGCATACTGTAACTCAAGCACCAGAAGTTTAAGGTCCTGGGATAAGGAAATCTCTCTGCTGCCATTTCTCAGTTTAGAAGGGCAACAGCCTGTTCCAAGATAGCGCATAAGGCAGCCCTGCCACACAAAATCTGAGTGGGATTTTTTTGTAGCAAGCAAACTTTAAGACTGGTATTGTATTCTCAATTGAGTGACGCTGATTTTCAGAGCTGTATACCAAACACTGAAGGAATTCAGTCTTTGCTTTACTTGAGCCAATTCTAGAAACACATGTGGTCCCAGCCTCCAGAGGCAAGGGACTGGCCTGACATCTCTGAAAAAAACGGGCTGTAACTTGCATACTCATTCTTACCACCACTTGTCCAATGTTCGTATTTATATACAAAAACAATATGCGTGGACAAGGCATCTTAGACTTTTCCAGGGAGAAAAATGACGTGAAAGTCTCCCCCAGTCCCCAAATGGTATAACCTGGCAGAGGGACAGCTGTAACTTAGATGAGCATACAGCTGAAGAGCTTTTCCAAATGTATTGGCTGTCTTACCCTACTGCCAGTGGTGTGTTTCTTCCCTTGTATTGTCATCTGATGCAGACTAGAAGGAATTAGTTCAACCAGAGAATTCAAACAGCACAGAAATGTGTTTAACAGGCGCCATGGAGGCATTTACATAATTACCTAATGTGCAAGGTCACAATGTGCTGTACTAAATCTTCTAGGTATTGTAAACAGGCCATTTCTGCAGGACAAAAGCTCAAGCACAACATTGTTTTGCTCACCTATTATAGTGGCCTCACCAAAAGCATCATTAAAGAAACAGAATATATGATTAGAAAAGAAAATAATATAAATTTCATCCTTCCCCAACCTAATGGGAAGCCTGGTGGTAGCCTTGCTTTTGACTGCATTCAACAGATCTGTGATAGTTTGGGGCAAAGTTTCTGTCACAAATAACTGCTTTCAGAAAATGCTAAAAATGTTATAAACACACCTTCCTCCTCGCTGTCCTTTGCGGTACAACTCAGGACACCAGGTTTCTGCTGCCCTTCAGCAATCCATTCCTCCTCACAGGCCATCAGCTCTCCATCCCTCAACCCTTCTCACAGCAAGCATCGTGGTTTCATCTGCACAGGGCTCGTGTTTCTGCCATCTGCCCACCATATTGGTGGTAAGGTTTGAAAAGGGACTGAACAAAGCGGAGCTTGTCTCTCTCCACCAGCCAATCTGAAGTCTGTACTGGCACCCAGCATGCAGTCTCTACATCAACAACTAGTCAGTAGTCTGTGAAGGCTAAAAACAGCAAAAGATCTCTAATTTCTACAAAATAATTTAAACAGAGTTGATACTATATCAAGAGCTGGAAAAGGGCCTATTGAAAGAGCAGCGGGAAAAAAAAAAAGATCCCATCAACTACATGTGCAATAACTAGGGCAGTAAAAAAAATCCATCTGACATGCAGGAACCCAAGATTTATCCACATCCCTTGTGCAGAGGTCCTTGTCTTACAGCTACTTTAAGAATCTTCTCCTAATTCCAGGTATTGACTGGCTGTGCTGGCATTGCCTCCTGAAGCAGATTTACTGGTGACCATATTTCTGGATTGGCTGCTGTGCATCTTGCTACAGCCAGCTCTGATGTCCAGAGAGCAACTTCCAGTTTCCAACCACCCCACAGCGGCTGTTGGAGCAGCGAGGCTGTTCAGTCTGCCCTTAGGAGGGCACAACCCATGCAGTCTGTGGGTCCAGCCATGCAGGGGTTTGATAAATGTGCTGTCTGATCAACTGCTGGTGCTTGATCAGTGCAGTTGCATCACAGACCTGCTAATTGCAACACAGCAGTTTTGCCACAGTTATACTTTCCTGTTACAGTAGTCAGAAAGACAGCTACTGGGAAGAAACCATAATGAAAAAGCAAACGTGTTTGTATGAAATGAGTTAACACAGATAAAAGCTATATGAGAGGAGGATAAGGAACTCTGGTATGGTCAAAAGCTTATCCAAAAATGGAAATTCTTCACTAGGAGCTGGGGAGAGGCACTCAGGCAATTTTTATCTCCCATTCAGTTTGAGACTGGGCTAGCAGCTAGGACTGAAGACACCAGTTTCAGTCAGTGAAGTCAATTGCTTCACACTAGAATTTGACACAGCAGTGGTAACAGGTGATTTCTGTGACATTAGTGTAAAATAAAAAAACAGAAAAAACTAGGGGCATTTCTAAACCCAGACCACAGCAAGCTCCATCACTCCCTCAGCTTGGAGTCTACCTTCTTTTTCCAGTGAGGAGAACCATAAAACAGTAAAAACCCCAAAATCGGATCCCACAGAACACGGCATTTCTGAATAGGTGCTAACAATCTGGAGATGAGTCCCAGTTGGATGCTTAGTAAACAGCTGCTGGCAAAAAAGTCATGCGTGACACAAACCAACCAGAATACACACACTGATCTTGCCATCTCAAGGGGATTCACAGTCGACTGAATTACACAGCCTCTTTATTAGTTATCAAAGACAGAAAAAGGAGGTGTGACTGCAGATTGGAAAGAGCTAATTTACCCCCCCACCCCTCCAAAAAAACCAGCAAGTAAGTATTAAAAAAACCCCAACGATAAAATGGAGAATTAAAATGAATCTTGCAATTTTCAGATCAAAATTAATATGGTCTGAAAATTAAAAACATCCCAGATTAAAACTCAGTCAGCCACACTATTAGTACATTCCTCCCAGACCAAGTGGTCTGAGGAATTTATATATTTGGCATCGTATAAAATGTGCTATTCCTGGCAGGACTTTGAAATAGGGGAAGTGAAAAGGCCAGAAAGACAGGCAGAGCAATGGGGCCAGCCTCAAAGGAGGTAGGGGAAGGAACTGTAGGGCTGACCTGCCAGAATTTAATCACAGGCTGGCTGTTGTCTTTCACCACCAAGACTAAATAAAAGCACATTACGGTTAAATGCTTCACCTCTCCAAATCAGCCCCTTTGCTGCTCCCTCCCTCTCATCTCCTACTTAAATAGCTACTCAGCTTTCAGTCATTTTTCATGTGTTCATTCAGGACCCCATAACACCATCCTCAGGAGCACAGGTGCTAATGAGGTACCTGCAGCACACAGCTCTCCAGTCTACATCCTGGCAGCAATTGCTATTTCAGGCAGCTGCTATTGGGCCACTGGGTTGACAGTGGTTAAGATTTTTGAGCATCACTATGGGCTGTTTGCTGTCATTAGGTATTTTATGTTTCAAACACAAAGAGAAGCTCCAAAGAGAGTTAAGATGTTCTAATCATCCTGCCCTTTGATTAGCCTACGGCTCTGATACATGTTGAGATTTGTAGGAAATCCACAGCAAGTTTAGCCATGTAATATTTAGGGAAAACAACATACAGTCTTCTTTTTTTGCCATTTAATGCAGAAGTACAGAAGCCATAAGCAGAGGCATCCCTTTTAGAAGTTCAATATGGAGCCATTCTGAACTGCAAAACACTAAGCCTTTTCCTTTAGCCATGCTAAGGCAACAGATGAAAAAGAAACCAAAAACCCGCCAAAAACAGTACCAACCAAACCATCAAAAAAACCAGAAAATTCTTTTCCCACAAGGAAAAGCAGCTTTATGCACAAGATTATCTTCCACCAACTACACAGATAGTTCTCCTCAAGAAAAGACTTGGGACGCATCTGTCACACACACCAGCAAAAAGGTAGAGCGCAAAGAAAAACTGAAAGACACAAAAAGCCACAGAAACTCCCAAACTACTGTGGGGGTTTGGACTGAAGGACTCTGCAAATCACCATGTTTTCTTACAACAGGAGCAACTACATAAGAAACACAAAGCATTTTTTGGTCGGGCTTGATTTTTTGATATTCTGAGCATTCAATGCGAGCATGTTGTTTCTTCTCATTTTTAGGAAGAACACTTACATATTAGAAAACAAAGCAACTCACTTTAAATACACAAAAAAGTCTGTTACCGAATTTCTAGATGAAAGCAAACAAAAGACTACAAAGTTATTGCCATCTATTCAAACAACCCACATGGCAGAGCATATTAGATGTACCAACTCCATCCAACTCCAGTTCAGCTCACTGCCACAGATCAATCCTCATCAACCTGAGTGATTGCCTTGTCAGCCTTCATACTCAACACATTGATCTGTGCCTCTGTGACAGAAGATTCTACCTTCGCTCTCTAAAGAAGGCAGAAGTGAGAGTTTGACTGCACAGCAGTCACTCACTCCAGCAAAAGAGGTAGAAATGCTACATTGGGCTTGGGAACAGCTTTGTTCTGCTTCTCTATATTTAGCCAAATTGTTGCCAAGATATCACCAGCCTAAAGACTTACTTCTTAGTGAAAAACATGCTGTGCCTAACGTGCTTGTACCTATTCCAAAACATGCTCAAGAGACATGAGCCACCTTATGGCAGTGGTTTGTGACAGTACTGAGCACCAGGTAGGAGTGAGAGGAGCTGTGAGTTACTAATTGAAGAGAAATTCAGCTGCAGAAGTGTGATTATTGGGAGATATTTTGAAACCATACAAAACATCTCTCTCAGAAGGCAAACAAAGGAACCTGCACCACTGCAGCAAGAAACAGTTCTGTTTTCCTTCTGCATCCCAACTATGTCGATGCTACAAACCCTTTGGCACACCCGCTATCCTGTCCCACCCCACTCCCTCAGTTCCCTGAAGATCACAAGAACAAGTTTGATTTGCAAAAGATAGAACATACATAGAAAGAAAAGATCTCTTAGGGTTAGAGGCTAAGGAATCTGTGGGCTTCTCTATTTCTAAAAGCAAAGGCAATGGGATGAATCCGAGGTACAATGCACATGTAAAAGCAAAGATGCTAAGAAGAAAGGAAGGGAATGATAACATAAGAAAGAATTTCTCCCAACTTCACACATCCTAATGCTTCCCACTTCCTTTGCACTCCCTTAACTGAATTTTTGTCCATCTGAATAAGCATGTGTAATGGGAACTCAGCACAAGACGTTGCTCCCATTACAGTATCTTGCATTTAATTGAAATGTGTAATCCCATGGAAGTTCAGATTTTAACCCATGTGGGTGGGGTTACTATTATTACAAGCTTCATAGTTTTCTTAAAGCTCCAGCTGCTAGAACTCTAAGACTCCATGAGAATCCAAAGATCTCAGTTGTAGGACTTTTGTTTATTTTAAAAGGTATCTCAAGTTCTCATGGTTGTGGAGAAATAAAAATAAATAAAAAATAAAGTGCTTGAAACATGACTTACAGGTTCATTAGAGACTCAGAAACCAGAAGATGAGAAAAAAATTCCTTCCATATTTCAAAAACAAAAACAAAAACAAAAAAACCTCATGATTCTTTTCTTTTAAGGTAGTTTCCTAATTGCTAACTCTTTAGGGGTTTTTATTCTGCAATACTTTCTCTCCAATGCAATTTTTTTTTTTGCAGATTTAAATTATTCCTCAGTAAATTGATAGATTTTAGGGCCCATTTTTTCTGTAGCTTTATTGAAGGTGATCATTCATTTGATGAGTCCAAAGTCATTGCTCTTCTCTGCATAGAAGACAACATAAAACCATTTCAGGGGTTGATTTAGACCACAGTGCAGGAGATGAGGGGGAGAGACACAGATCTGCTATCACAAGACTTCTTAGATAAAATATTAAAAAGATAACAAAATATTTATGTAGCCTCAGAACAAAGGAACCAGGCCACAGTCCATTGTCAGGTTTATATCTATCACATATGCCTGGACAAGCAGAGCAGGTACTTGACTCTCCACAGGCACTTCTGTGGGAATTCACTAGAATGCCTTATTTGCAATACCAACACCGTTAATTTCTATTATTAAAAAACCCTATTACATTGCCTAAAAAATTCTTCATTGCTTTTTAATGGTGATTTCAAATTATTTTCTGACTATGTTTTATGTGATTTTGAAAATGCTCTTGAGAACTAGGATAGTAGCTTCATGATGCAATGTGTTTTACCTGGTAGCACACTAAATGACTACACCAACAACACACCATGTAGCAGGCCAGCAAGTGAACCAGCTGTATCTCGTCCACCAGAAAAGTAAATTATTCATCAGAACTCATTTTCTTCCTAGTTGTTGTGAAAGAAATTGACATACACTTTGTCAAGCTCTAATGTTTCTGTGTTTTCATTGAGAAAAAGAAAACATTTTTTTCTAAACAGAAGCCTCAAGTTACAGACTGAAGGCCAACAAGCAACACGGGATCTAGAGATGAGAGATAGAGAAACAGAACAAAGTGCAAGCAAGAGAGTGCATGTGTTCATGTATGGATTATTATATTAAGCTATGCATAAGCACAGCTTGGCCAAATTAATTCTTCAGTTAAACTCCCATTACTGAAACACAGATTGCATGTAGTTAATTAATGATGATGGCGTACTACAGCTATATAACAGTAATGGAAACGTTTACCAAAATTCACTCAGACCACTGTGCTAGCTAAATAGGTTAACTACTAAAGAGAGCAGAGGGGTGTGCTACCACCTCACTGTTATGCTGCAGTCCCAAGAAGCCTGGCTGGCTGAAAAGGACCTATTCAGTCCACAGAACTGCTTCAAAACAAGTTTCATCTATTTTCAAATATGCTGCCTGGTTTCTTCTCCCTTCTCTGCAGCATCAAACACTACTGGAAAAGCCATACAGAATGGGATAGAGCTCTGACTTCTAATAGTACAAAACGACTAATGAGAAGTTATTAAAAAATAACTATTTCACCCACAAGAACACTTCATGACACCCCAAAATAATTTATTGTCAATGTAGACCTCAGCCTGAATGCTAAAGCCACAATTCCACAGCATAATGCAAGCAGTACCTGTTCTTGAGGCATCATCAATTCTTTATTATTTTTTTTTAAACTGGTCTAAGGAGTTAACAATCAATTTCTTTCATCTTCAGGGCAGTAGTTTCTCAGGCCAGAGGAAGAAAGGAAGGAATTGTTTCATTTGGCATTTTCTTGTATCAGAACATTTACCAAACAGCTCTTACGTAGAGCTTGTCATGGTGATTCATTTCACTGCATCCAAGCCTCTCTTACTGCCCCAGTAGGTATTCCAACTACAAATGAGTCATGAAACCCCTGAATGTGATGTTGCATAGAGAAGGCTGAATTCTCCACCAAAGCAGTTTCAGGAAGAAAAAAAAAAAAAACGAGAGGAAAAAAAAAAGAGGCATCATTACGGGGGGGGGGGGGGGGGGGCTGGAAAAAGAATACATGAATAAATAATGTGGAAGTAAACAAAGTCCCTGCCGTGTTGAGCACAGCTGTTCTACAGCATTTCTAAAGTCTCCAGTTACACAGTTAGGGCCATTTCCCCAAGGAAATAAAAGCACTATATTGCACAATATAGGAACATGCACACATAGGGAATATGCATTGACTTGTTAGCAATAAGGAAAAAAAATTTTAAAAATCATCAATCTAAAACGATTCTAAGCAAGCAACCAACCTGATGCTGTCAGAGGATTTGCACACAGATGATTACACTGGAGTCAAGATTCTTACAATGTCAACATTTAACTCACTGTGTCAGACATCTACCTATGCTCTTTGAAGCAGTTATGGGGATTAGAGAACAGACTACTATAAACTGCAGACACTAAGTAAATCATTGCCCTTGCTCAATTCTAAAATAGAGAACAAGCTGTTCCACTTTGCTCTGAACTTCTTATCCATGTTTAGCATGTGCATTGACTCTGTATGTGTAATCTGTACCCACTCCTGAACAGAGATGTGAAGACAAGAAGTTAAATAACAATTATTCTGGCATTAAGAGATGTCCAGCAAAGCAAGCATGTAGAAACTGGCTGAGGTACAGCATACTGATGGAGCAGAGCCATAACACATGCATAGGGTTGTTCAGTTTAAATTACATTAAGTCAGAGAGCACAATTTTCCACTGAACTCAGTGCAGTCCATAGGCAGCTCTGTTTCCCCAGGACAACAACAAAAAAGCACGACAGCAGCAAACTAAGTGGGAAGTCATCTTTTTCAGCAAGCATGACAGCATGAGATATTTGCATTCATTTTCACCCTGTGAAGATGGACATATACAAACAGGTAGCCAAAGGCACAATCTTTAAGACCCATAAATACATCTTCTCAGCTTGATGCACTGCAGTACAGACCTAGTTCCAATATCTAAAACAATACAGCTGAAGAGTGAGCCAGAGTTTGTTTTGCTTAGTCAGAGAAAAGCCTTATTGCTTCTGGTAAAAAAGCCAGCTTAGATTTACCCATGTCACAGGGTGTACATACATCCTTTGGTACTATACAAGTACTATAAACAGCTATTTTACTCCTGTAAAATAGCACTCCTGTAAAACCTTTGGATTTATTTATAAGAGTCACCCCCTCTGTTGAAAGATCAGTATTTCTGCCTAGTGTTTACAGCTGATCCCAGTGTGACAACTTCATTTTGAAAATCAAAAATCCCTACTTTCCAATTCAAGAAAGCAAACCATTAGTCAGAGCAATCTCCTAGCAGTAAGAAACCACTGATTGAGCTTTTACTCCACCCAATTCAAAGGTCAGAGAGTAGTTTTCCATCCTACGTTACTCTGTACCATGCAGACCAGGAAGTTGAACCAAGTCTTCCACATCTGAAGCCAGTCTCTTAACTGCCTACCATGCATCTGCATACTTAAGTGCTCCCACTTTCTCCATGAATTTCTTCAGAACTCTCTTCCATTTTCCCCTGAAAAAAAAATCAAAACTGATGAGTCTTGCAAAATACTCTGGCTCCAAAACCAAAAAACCCTTCCAACAAAATTCCAAGTCCAATTTTTCTGAGCAATGTTAGTATTGTCATCAATTGTCAAGATAACAAAACCAAAATGCACTGATACAGTAAAACCAGTAATAAAAGACCATGAGCTAATTAGGATGGGAATCAGACTTTCTGTGCAGAAATTAAATTTGTATTGCTCAATGCTTCTGAGTTTTCAGGTGATGTTAGATCAATCTGCAGTCCTTGCTTCACACAGGCATGTTGTCTAGAGCAAATGCTGTGCACGCAGGAATGCAAACATGAGCTAATAAGACTTAGATTTAAATTTTAACATAGCCTATTTTTTAAACAACTGGGAAAAAAAAGCATCCTGCTTAGAAGGCTGTTTTACTCCCATTGACTGCAGGGATGGAAAAAGGAAAGAGAAAGGAGAGAAAAAAAGACTCAGAAGCTACATTCCTACTCCTCTGCCTTTTTGAATGACTCCATTATGAAGCTGAAAAGGAGATTTAATTAAGTCAGTTCCACTTACCAACCAAACCCTACCTGTTTCTTTGCCAGAGACACCATTCCTTCTTGTTCCCAAAGGGATGTTGAAGGAAGGGAGAGCAGAGCAGCAAAACTGGATTTTAAAAGCAGGAAAGCAGAGGGGACTTTCACTTACAGCTATGTAAAAACAGTGGAAAAAAACTCAAACACAGATATCAAGGCATTCATTAGTGCCAAGGCACCATTGCCATGACTCTTCTCGTGAGGATGCAGGATACCACATGCAGAACTCTTGGATACTAAAAATAAATAAATATTCAAAAAGGGCTTCTGCTGAATTGTACTTTCACAGCAGAAGCTGGACAAGGTCCAAGAAGAACCATGAAACTGAGGCTTTCTGTATATTGCAACCATTAAAATATGCAGTAAGTTAAATGACTGCAAGGAAACCCTGTACTGTGGTAGCCCCGGCTAAACCTCATAACCATCTCTTTCTCCTCAAATGTTGTATGAGGGGAGAAAAATTATTACCCACTGAAAATTAAGAATCACCTTCTTTAAACAGATGAGTCAGCAGATGTAAACTTCAGCAAAGCTAATTCCCCAAGCTGCTGACATCACCACACACATACAGAGACCACCTAGGAAGTACTGCAAGCAAGCTACCATCCTGAAAGACAGGGAATAAAGCAGAATGATCTCTATGATGGTGGGTGTTGTTTTACTCTGATCACCCTGGGTAGCAGTTTCTGATTACCTCAAATAGTCTGAGCGCTACACATTTTGTTCTTCAAAAGTTTTCACATAACTTCACCTCACACCTGGCTGTTTTCGACAACATACCTGGACTCGCTTCTGTTGCCTGAGCAGACAAAAGAGGTCCTAGCACTGTCTGGAGCTCCACAGTAACTGCTGAGAGCAAAGAGGAATCCATTTCTGCAGAAGGTAACTTCTGCTGCAGCTGGGCCAGCAGCCACGCCACAGAGCCTTCATCGCTGCTTTGAGGTGGCTCATGTATCACCAGCAATCAGCAGCTGGGGAGCCTGAACTGTCAAATTATATCACCCACAACTCAGATTTTTGCACTGAACTGAAGCAGCACTGTAGTCAGTCGGTTGGATTAGAAAAAGAAGAAAAACACGACGCTGTCAATATACTCGCTGCAAATAACATCAAAAACATACAACTGCGTCATTCCCCACACTGCAGAAGAAAAATGCCATTATTAAAATCATTTGCTGATAAAACACCTACAGTATAAATTTGGCTTCACCAGAGCCACCCACATAGGCCCACGGCCAGGTCCAGATGGAGCCACGAGGCCTCGCACACATTGGACCCTGCCAGACCCCCTGAGCAGCACCCAGCCATAACACAGCCCCCCCCAGCCTGGCTCTTCCCCAATTTTCACTTCTGCAGGAGGAGAGGGAAACCCGAGGTCACCCATCCCTGAACCTCTGTGGGCTGCCTGAGCTTCACAGAGCTCAGCAGTTGCCCAGTTCAATAATAAATCATGCTGCTGTCTCTGCCTTGACATTACAATGTAGGTTCACATTCACTACTGGACACACACCATGCCACTGCAGGATGCCAATTCTCACGAACAAAAGATCCAGCTAGTTAAACAGAAAAATAAATCTCAGCTGCTAATGGGAAAGAAGAGAATTTTCAGTCCAAATAGCTGCAACATCTTAAGATTTATTTTTTTTTTTAATGCTGGAATAATTCAGACGTAGAAGAGTCCTGTTATGCCAAGCACAGTAAGTTAAATCCACAGCCACATTTGAATTAGGCATCTGGATTACTAATAAAGGACTCTGCATTTTACACTTTACCTAAATGTCGGTATAGAAGAAAATCTCACCATGGCAATGCTTACAGGCTTCATAAATTCCTTTTACTGCAAAAACTTAAGACCACCTTATAAACACAGAAAGTAATATTTGTAATATGGACAATATGGATGAATTCAGAAAAGATTCCAGATTTATTTTGTCTATTTCTTTACACAAAGAAGAGAAAAAGTAGATGAAGGAACTGTTCACTATCTGTTCTGTAGATTAAGGTGACACTGACAAATGAACAGTCAATTTGCCAAAAATTTAAAGAATTAACTTTGCAAAAGGAAATAGAGATACTAAACATATCATAGCTTGCCTCTGACTTTATAATGAAAAGAACTGTACTTAACCATGAAAATCACAAAGCCAAACTGACTTGGAAACAGATCAGTCTGCATTTCACTGTAAGCAGGAGAGAAGTCTTTGGGTTGTGGTTTTTGTTTTTTTTTTTAACAAACATAACAGACAAAAAGCAACTTTTCCCACCTGCCATCAAAATGACTATCTGCCTTTTGATATTTGTGTCTTTTACAGCAAATTCACTTTCCTAGTCAGCATTCAATACCTCCCCAGTAATTGTATAGTCAGTTTATATTTGAAGTGCCTTTACAACACATGCATTATCTGATTCAAATAACATCTAGTCAAACACCTAGTCAAACAAAGCACAAATTAGAGTTTCACTATGTAACTACTTAAAGAAATCATCAGAAGAATAATCATAGATGATTATACATTCTTAAAGCTTCAAAACCATTTCAAGCTCCAAGATGTTTTAGGTTAGGACACTGATTTTGTGGCTATGAGATTCTCTTCATGGGCATCTACAAAGAAAATAGAAACAATCAAGAAGACGATAGTGCTCAGCTACTCTGGCGGGACTATGTCAAAAGACTTAGGATTTATTTACCCCACATCACATTAACAGATGTGTGTTGGTCCTTTCAACTATTCAAAGAAATATGTATGACCTTTTATACGATCTTCTGTAAACTGATGTGGTCAAAATTAAGAACAGTACTTTCAATTTTTACTAATATATATAAACCACTAGCCCCCACTTCCTGATGCACTTTCGCATAGTATCCTTCCAAGGGATGAAAAAGGCTAAGGAAACACCAAGTTACCTAGCGTGACTTCAAACAGAGAACCTCTGTTCACATGTAAAAACCACAGAGTGTTTTTAAAATGTTGCAGGCTATGAGGACAGCTGATGGGAGGACCAGTGAGATTCACAATGAATGTTGGTGTCACTTCTGAGCTGTCACACTGCACGCCACGTAGATAAACACTGCACATGTGAAATAATTGTCAGTTACTTCAAGCTGTCAAACATTTCAATGGAACATTGTCATCTCAGCGGCAGACAAGTAAAATAACTGTGTTTAAGCAAGTCAATATTCATCCAAAACACACCTCATGAAACCTCAGGCTCTCAAGAGGGGGTGGAGGGAGGGCAAATAGAAAGCATCCTTCATTTGCCCTTATCTCATGCTGAAAGTTCATTACAAAGCCTTAATGCCACGTTTTGTGCTCATTTGTGCAATACACCTGCCTAACACTGTTAAAGTAATAGAAATCCCTAAACCACAGCAGTACAATGTGGCTATGTATTAAAAGTCTTGTTATTTCAGCTGACAAAGACAAAATGGAACTAAAAAAGAAATATACTGCCGCATACAGAGCTTCAGCTTCACAAGCAGGCTAGGCTGGGCCCATGTTTTGGTTATAGGATGGAGAAGACTCAAAGCCTACATGCCATTGTAACACTACTCTGTTGTTACGGAAACTTCCTTATCTGACCATCCAGGAGCCACTTTGGCAGTCACACTCACACCACCTGAGCTGAGACTGAGGCCCCTTCAAATTATACACCTCACACTCACACAGTCAGACCAGGTTTCCTCACCAGCTCAACCCCAGGTTTCCCATGGGAGAGTCCCAGGTGTCTTATTCCATAAAGCCATTTATTCATGGTGCAGTACCATGGAAGCAGCTCAAGCTGGTGCCTCTGAGGAAGAACCTCAAACAAAGCAACCCCTGGACTTTTATACCTTCACAGCCCAAGCCTGCAATAGTCTGGGGTCCTTGGCTACTGCTGTGACTCTCACTGTCCAGTCACCTGGCTGTGCCACACGTCCCTGTGCCCTTTGTTGTGCAAAGGCTGGGCAGTTCATGGCTTCTTGTCTCAGGCTTTCACCACCCAGGGCTCAACCTGCAGCTCGCACAGTAGCCACACTCTGAGCTACCTGCACTGAATGTGTTCCTCAACACTCTTAGCTTGTAATATGGGCGCCTTGGACACTTAAATGGGTCTATAACCACTTCTACTCCCTAGGGCAAAAGCACAGATGTGGACTTGAAACTCATCAAGGGATCCCTGCTACCCCTGCTGAGTACCACCACTGGCCCCTTCAAGAAAACTCCCTTGCTTTCCCCATCATGGAATAGAGCATGAATGCAAAGGCTTTGTTAACTCCACTCTGGGCTGCAGGGAACAGGGCTCTGGCGATAATATCTGTCCTCCTCTCCTGCTGCAGGGGAGGCAAAATGCTCTGACCCCCTTGGTAAGTCCATGCCTGAATTTCCTAATTTAAGTATAAGCAAATCATCTGCCTGGTCTATGCCAGAATTTGTCCACGTCTAGAAGGACAACAACATTATTTCCTCTCTCCAAAATTTGCTTGCTGTACACTACACAGGCCTCAAGGCAGGGACTGCTGACCACTAGTACAGGTGGTGGCAAACCCTGACAGATGTTGTCTTGTCCCAAGCTGGTAATTCCAGAATTTTTCTGGTTATATTAGTACTTTGTACTTGACTGAGCAGGTTAAGAAGAGCTGATAAACATAGTGTGCCACAGAAACAGAGGGGGAAATTTGACTTTGAAAGCAATTAAATTAGTCAACTGAACACTATGAAACATCTCTCCAGGTCTGAAAATGCTAGATTTGCAACGTAACCACAAATGGGCAAGAGCTACCTCTTCCCAATACTTAACTTCTAAGCCACCAGTGCTATTAAAAAATAAATATTTTTGTGAAGGAGGAAATGCAAAACAAAATTATTTGTTTTAAAAAAAAAGTTCATCTCTGTTTCTGGAGGCCTGATTTTCATTAATGTAATATTTCTTTTAACAGCCTTGTCTACGTAAGGCATCTGTAGAAAGTTTTTATTGTTAACTTAATAGTGAAAATCTAATACAGGTTCTATTTGAATTTTCCTATTAAACTGACGTCAATGGCAGTCTGAGAATCAGATTGTTGCAACCCAGACTATGAAACAAACATTCAAGTCAGATGCTATAAATGTAGCCACTGCACACTGGTAAGCGTGTTTTAATATTTTTAATCAGGTCTCTGTGTAGAGCCAAGATACACTTGGCGTAGAGATGAGGGGAAAAATTATAAAAATGTAGATGTTTTTACTTGGAAAGTAAATTATAATTTATTTCCAGAAAGACTGAAAAAAAAAAATTGGAATACATACACAGAATTGCACTTGGGCAAGTGCATGTACAAATATGAGCACGGTCAAGTCATTAGAGCTTGATGTTTTAATCAGCACTTGCCACACAACAGACTAAAGGTGAGGCATTATCTTTCCTGTAAGATTACGTCCCCAAGAACATTATGTGTGGCATAAGGAACTCAAAAAGGAAGGGAGAATGAGGGGATCCTATGGCAGTGCTGGAGCAGCAGATAATAGACTGAATAGTGTTAGAGAAGTAAGTAAAGGAATTGTCCGTAGGGAGAGGAGATTTTGGTTGGAGATCAGAAGAGGATTACAGGAAACAGGATTACAGAAACACAGTTACAGGAAATCTGAAAATTACACATAAGATTTCCATCAGAGGGACAACGGGATCCTATAACTCATCAACATCTTACACACTTTGGAAGAAACTCACCCTTCTCAAAGTTTAAAATTGAAAGATGTTTACAAAGAGACTGGCAGAAGAACAGAAAAAATAAATACATTATTAAGTAGTAAGAAAGAGCCGTGCTGGAAGAGACATGGCTGGGACGGTCTTCTTGCCCTCTCCCATGTTTGTATCCAGAAATCTCCTGGTATCAGCATGGGGTCCTGCAGTGGTTGGGTCCCTGCAGAGCCTCCCCCAATCAGGGCACACAGCATTCTAGTGCGTGCTAATCGATTCTCTTGCCAGAAGCCTCGATAAGATTAAAGACAACTTAAAAGAGTAAACAAAAAGTCAACACACGTACACATGGCTCTATTATTTGCAATTGTTTACTGCTACAAAGAGGGCCAGAACCCTTATCAGATTTCAAAACCTTTTAGGCATGTGTGAAAGAAGGATGAATCAGAACAGAACATCCACAGTTTTGTCATTTTTCCTGTAGAGGTGGGCTACATGGTTGCATTTTCAACTCCGAGACAAAAAGCATTGGAGCTTTGTGCTAATTATGAAGTTACTTAGAATATTATCCAAATCACAGATTCTTTTATTAACTAGGAAACCAGTTGGGTAAATGCTTCCTTTCAATCCACAAGGTATTTCTAAGGCCTGCAATAAGGAGATGTGAAATGAAACAAGTATTTAAATTAAAAACAAACTAACAAAAGTAAACTGCTTTAAAAAATAAACTACAGTTCATAGCGCTTCAGATTGTTTCTTATTTGATATTAAACAGGCTTTAATTTACACATGGATGTTAGAAAACTGAATGCTGTTTCCAAAATATTTTTCAAGACTCTGCACAGTAAAAACCAGTATGGGCTTGGGCATTAGATTAAGGAGAAGGGGAAGAGTCTTGTGATCCATGTTATATCATACAGTAAGATCAAGGAATGGTAATACCAGTGCAGGCAGTAGCTACCTGCTACAAACCTGACCTCTGTCTGGAAATTATGGACGCAGCACTGAAGAATGGAATGATGACAGTACTGCAGTAAAAGATGAAGGTGCTGAAGTACCCAACACATCCCCTCTCCCTTACAAATCCACATCTGTAAAATGCAAACTCCCATCATTCAGACAGAAGTTATTTGCTTGATGCAAAAATAAAAGTTTTCAAGCAATAACCTGCTGAGATTCTGTAGGCACAGCCCTGACTACCCATCACAGCACTCGGGAACACAGCCTTGTTGTGATTACGTCTATGGACATTTGCTTTGCACAGAACACTAGGTTTCCTGTGCAAGGCTGGAAAGATCCCGAGCATGATTTATGTTATATTGTTACATCACCGTCTAGACATGACTAGCTAGCTCAGGAACCGATAACAGCAGGCCCATGACAATGCAAGCTCAACAGAACCTAACATACCCTGCCAACATCTCTCTGGGACAAACCTCTCTAGCATACCACCTTCTCAGTAGGCTGATCTCCTCCTCCCAAGCAGCTCAGGAAGGGAAATCCGGACTGACTTTCAGAAGCTGTGACTCAGCTTTCACAGTCTTCTCTAAATCACCTATGGGGATTCTACAGCCCCTTTGTGACACTTTGCACATCTGCAGTGGCGAAGGGCTGTTCATGTTATGGATCCAGCCAACAAAATCAGCCTCAGCTGGATTGCAATCTACAGTCTTCTCATCAGCACACCAGGAAAGTGCTGGGTGCCTTTTTCAGGGTCTTGGAAGGCATCTGATGGCTTACTTTTGCCATACCAGTAAATGCCATTGCCTAGCCAAGACAGAGCTTACTTTGGCAAAACACTCTGCAGGAGGATTAGCAACAGCACCAAGAGGACTTTCGTGCTTGGAATAAGTGTAGCTACACCTGGGCTTCTGTTGACAGAATTATGCTGGTAAAAGTGGAAGGGGGAAATGGAGCGGGGGGAATAGTTTCCTGACCAACCCAAACATGCCAGAAAAATCAGTAAGCAGAGGGTCAGGCTTCAGAACAAACCACACCGCAATTCCTGGCACATGTTGTTATAGTGGAAATTTCAATCACAATAACCTGCAGTAATTAAATGGACCACGGAAGGACTTTTGCCCTCAGGGAAGGGATAACAAGAATAGTATTTCCTTCAACAAGCTGGAGTACATCCAGCACCAGCACAACTGTACAGGACTGGGTGTAGCGGTATCAACATCTCACGCGACAGCTTCTGGCAAGGAAACCAGAAACAGAAGTGTGGGAAATGCAAGTGCTTTTACTTTTCTGTTCAGTCATGTAGCTTTACATTGATACCTGAAGCTCCTAGTCCAAGGCAAAAAACAAACAAACAAACAAAACACAGCTGACTTGGAAGTCAGCCACTGTGCATTGATGTTTTGAGAGGTAACTGTGAAGCTCAATTGCAAGTCCGGAACATTCCTCAAGGAACGAGCATGCATGCATGCATCCTTCCTCCCTCACTTCCTTCCTGCAATCAAGCTCATTTAAAACTTCATTTCTTCAATGGCAGGCATGGAGCAAGTCTGCCCAACAAGGACAGCCCTCAGAGAAAATAAAGGATGGAAAATGAAAGTTCTAAATAAGGAGAAAAAGCTAAGTAGATTCCCAAGGTTCTGATCAACTGTTGCAATCCACACTTAGATGCAGCAAGTGTACAACAGCTAAGGGAAAAAAAATATCTCATTTTTTAAGAGACTACTGCTTAAGGTGTTCCTCTCTGCCATTATTATTTCTTCACTTTGCACACAGCAAGGATGCTGACAGCTAGATCTCCAGAGCATAGCAAAGATGCTCTGATAGGACCAAAGGAACCTTCTCAAAGGGAAGCCTCAACATCCCAGTTGAGTCCAGGAGCAGACCCACGCAGAGCTGTGATGCAACACTGGAGCCCAGCACCTGGCTCAGCACACGACTGCATGGGATGGAGAGCACTGGAACACTGGGGCAAACAATGAGGTGCCATCCATTCCACACACTCACCTTCTCCAAATACAGGTAAAGGATAGAGCAATTTCAGTAACAACGCACAGACATGTAACAGCTTGGTATTTTAAAATCCATTTTTATTTGTGGAAACTGAAAAGGGCTTCATCATTCAATCTAGCATAGCATTTGTCTTTCAGACAGAAACATTCAACATGCAAGCTCCTAAAGCCAACAAGATGCATCCTCTCCCTATCCCACCATTGCACCATCTTTTTCAGAAACTATGTATCTAAAAAAAACAATGTTACCAACTCTCCTTACTAAAACGTCCATCCTGTTTTTCACATCTCTTGAAGCTTTGCTTAAAGACGTGTGATTATGAATTTGCTTTACTTTCTAGTTGACTTAGCAGATCTTCCCTAAATCAAATGTTAGTCACACATACATTCTTTAAAACTTAATGCTTAGCAACACCCAAAATAATAAACTCTACAGTATTTTTATGAGTCAGTATGTCTACACTCCTGCCCTACTAAAGATCCTCTAACTCCTTCCTTTGATCAGTTGGCAGTAATGTCAGTATTGCCAAGAAGCCACACTCACGTACTTCTACTTGAATTTCTTATCTAATGCATTTGCAGGTACTTAAGGGGAAAAACAACACATCCCTTCATCTGTAAACTTGTTTTTTATCAAATATGTAAAATCTATAAACTCTTCTTTATCAAAAGCTATGGCCCTGCTACAGACCTGGCACCCCCAGCACTGCTACTATGAGTTCTAGAAGATGCTCTACAATTCCCTACTCAGAAATTCCTTAATACAGATTACAAGTGTTAGGGAATTCTGGATAGATTAATGAACCAGAGGAAAGTGTAGTGATCAAAAGAGGAATGTTCCACAGCCAAAAAAATAACAATATATGAGATATAAAGCAGAGTACATCTGCACAGGGGAACACACCTCAGGAACGGGTGAGTGTTTTGCCCAACATTACTTTTCTGCACAAGCTCACAAGCACAGAGAGCATTAGCCACCCTGAAAAACATCTACATCATTTCTTTCTGTTAATAACAGGACAAGAATGCTTTTAAACTAGTAAGAATTATGAGAGTTAATGAAATCTTCCACTATATTGCAATGCACATAAAATTAGTGCCTTGTAGTCAATTACATAAGACACTGAAAAATAAATCAGTCTATATTAGCAAAACATAGCTAGAAAATCACATGTTTTCTTTGCTATTATACTTTATCTGCCACTGTGATTTCACTCAGTGACACGTTTTTTATCAAGTACATGACAAGTCAGAATTTACAGGTCAGAGAGTAAAGAAGAGAAAAAACAGAAAGACACTGATTTATAACTTCACATTTTACAGAACCTATTTATTCCTAACACAGCTATTCACATTTATTCAGCTACTGTACATGTGTGGGAAACTGTTCTAAAAACTGTAATTTGGCAAAGGCAATAAAAATGCACAACCAGGACATTTGCTGAACAGAAATATGAGTAAGCTCCATGAGGGAGTTTAACAGAGAGCCAGAAGGGGTTTTCTAAATAGTAGCAGCAGCATAAAACTTGAGCAAGCAATCTAAACAATCAATGGCACAGTCTCTCTCCTCTGTAGGAGCTTGCAACATACCTTTCCTTCTCAGAGGAGAGAAGAAAATGATGGCAGATCTCTAAGGAGCAAAAAACCACTGTGTTGCTATTCTCTTATTATTCCCATATGGCAAAATTTCACAAGAACATTCAACAGCCAGAAAGAGCAGGACCTTTAACGGCACTATGAACAATAGGATTAAATGTATCTGAAGTGTGGTAAGCAACAAGCAAAATATAGATTGGATCTAAGGATCTGCCACGCTGTTGACATCAAAGGAACAACATTACAGCAGGTTTGACTAACCCAGAGCTGTTCTTTACGTGGGACAACAGCGGGTGTTGGGGGAAGGAAAAAAAGTACAACAAATCCCTACAAGACAACCTAGCAAAGCAGGTTTGCTCCAAGCAGATTTTGCCACTCTTTCTATGGGAAAAGCTGCTCAGGGGCTGTGCTGGTTTTGAGTGGCAAAGTTTGGTTACTGGGTTTAACCAGCAGCAGTCAGCAACTAAGACCTCATACAGTCAGTCACTCACTGTCCTCAGGTGAAACAGGTGAGAGAATCAGAGGAGAAAAATGATAACGCTTGTGGATTGCGACAATAACAATTAAAGAGGTAAAGCAAGCAACAGTTTCCATCTGGAAAGAGAATGTCACTGTACCAGCGGCAACACTAACCCAACAGAAACCCAAATCTTCATCACCAAAGGGTACATTAAAAGCTACCTGAAAAAAGTATCAGTGAGCACAAGTCCTACTGAACTACAGACCTAAACATGCATAACTGCAAGTTTTATCCTTGACAGGGACATAAAAACCGTTTGCAAACAGACCTGCAAGGCTCAACATATGCAAATCTAGCAGCTGCAACCAACTTAGCTTTCAGGACCATGAAATAAAATTTGTATTTTCTCCAGCACTTTTCTCTGTCCCAAGAAAGATCTTGCAGGTGTAAGAACTATAGACAATGAGAATCTCACATTATGAAGCTGGGACTAGAAAAAGGCTCAAAAGGACTAGAAGGGACATTTTACTGAAAGCCTCTATCACATGAATCAAAATAAGAGCGAAAGATCAAAAGATAACATGTAGCACATGGTGTTTTCAAGCCCATCCACATGTATCCATTTTTAAGCATTAAAAAGATCCTATTTTGTCTTTAGGTGAAAACAGAGTTAAGAATTCACACAGATAGAGAAGTCAAATTTGTTCACAAAAACCCCCAAATCAAGTCTGCATTGATACGCAGAGGGCTACTAAGGTAAAAAAAGCCCATTCTAGCTGCCTCTGCAGGAGCAGAGATGGGATGGAGGTAAATGGTATCACAAGAGAGTTTCTAAGACAAATAATATGAAAATCAACTCATCTGACCTCAGAGAATGAAGAAATTGAACACACCTGTGAAAACAGAACTGAAGCACCTTATCAATTGGTGATTCCTGCCGAGTAGGGAGGATCACAATGTTTTTTTCAGTGAAGGGAGTGGGAAAGGAAGCACGCTAGAAAGGTATGTGTATCTCTAGGTTAGTGACTAGAGGCAGTAACCATGTTAGGAAGTTTGACTTTGCCCCATTTTATCACTTATTTATTTATACTACATTAAGAGATACTTTTTTTTTTTTTTTTAAATACATGCATATACTCTGTAACGTACAAAGTGATCTTGATCTGCTTGGGGCCTCTAAATATCACTGTACTACCAGGAACAATTAAAATGGATGCTTGCCTTCTAAGCTCCATATAATAGAGATTCTTCACCAGAAAATACCATATTAATTGACATCAAATACAAAAAAATGCTATGTTCTTAATTGCAGGCATACAGTCCTAAGCTTTAAAGCCAAAATGAATCCACAAATTCTCCTTCTATCCAAGTACATTTACTTGCTAGTGTCTTCCAGTTACAGAATGAAATCTGCCACTTTTTAAAACAGATAACACCACCAACCTGCTTCCAAATCCACACTACTTCCTGTGAGAAGGTAACATAGATGGATACATTTGATTCCCAGTCAATGTTTTCAAACACCCATGTGTTCTTCACAAAGAAAACTTCCCCATGGAAAATAGGCTACTGGTTCAATTTGAGGATGTCCAAGTAGTTTGTTGTTTTGGGATCATCAGTTTGTGTTTCTCAGCAGAGAAATTCATCCTCCCGTTATAAAACAGCTCGTGCAAAAGATCCAACCTTATTCTGTTCTGCCTCTCAAAGTCCTTGAACAACTGTCACAATAAAAGAACTAATGTTGTAACTTGCAAGGAAACTCAAGCAAAGAGAAAAAGATGGCACACAAATATTGAAGTTTACAAGTGTGAAAGGTCCTAGTATCTGGATGAATACCAATGCAATTAAATATTATTACTTGTAAAATATAACATGTACATCCACACATTATGTGTACATGTACATCTTAAGCCAGAAGTATTTCCAGCTTGATGTGGTTCAACATGTTATTTGAATACTTTACACTGAAAAGAAGTACCAGAACACCTCTCCACAAAGAATTAAAAAAGACAACAAAGTCCCCAGCAAACAGGAATTCCAGCAAATGCTTAGAAACTTTAAAGTACTTAGACTGTTTAAGAAATGGGCACTCAGAAACCAGTGAACAGGGAGAAACTCTAACCATTCTAAATATGAATTTTGCAAAGACCAAAAGCAGCTTGCAGTCAGATATCCCTCTTGGGTAGATGTTTGAAATGTCACATAAGGGAGTTACACATGTCAAACCTCGTGAGAAGAAATGAACCTGAAGGCTACAGGGTTATTTTGATGCCGACATACACACTGCTTCCAAAAAGCTGTAGACAGGAAAAGCAGAACCAATCCTGCACTCATGATCCCTTCAAGCAATTTGCTGTTGCAATCAAAATATGCAATCAATAAATAAAACTCACCAAAGGATTCAAAAGCTTGCACATATGCATTTAATTCAGAACATTTTTCCTTGAGAGTCATTAAGGATATTCATCCCATTTCTGTTAACACTGATACTATTTCATTTCACTCAATGCTGTGGAAACACCATAAACCAGTACATCTCCATTTTGATTAGCAGACCATCACAATTTAAGTTCTTCTTATTACTGATGAGTTTTCTTAAGGTAAGAAGATCATAAGTCTCTTAAAGCTAGTTAATTCCTGTTTTAATGGAAAAAGTAACTTTTTCCAGCTGTGAAGCAGCCCTAAACTCCTAGAGGCCTGAACTCCCACAGCCAGATTTGCCTTGAGAGCATTTTCAGGATTAAAAAATTTGTTGGAGCTCAGGGTGTACTGTCAGACCACAATAAAAGGAAAATGAATACAATATGCTGGAAATACAACACTAGTCACATTTAAAAAAACACTTTCTGACAGCATTAATTATGACACTGTGCCTCCCACTCTTATCACGCACAGCCCTTTCACAGCAGCTCCACAGACCTCCACCCTCAGCCATCCCAGGCATGAGACAACGCAACAACACAAGCCTTCTGGAAGACACAAAAAGAGAGTTACTGCTAGTTCAAGTTCACAGAAAATGTTTGCTTTCACAAGTTCTTTTTGTCAGTTTTTCAGTTCCATCTGTTTCAAAGAAACCTCTGCATCTGTCTTTGTGGAAAAGGGTGAAGGCGTGCGGTAAGGAAGGGACAAACACTGACAAAACAAGGAAACATCACTGTTTTCATATTGAAGAAAAAAAAAAAGAACACGGTTTACGTATTTGCACTGAAAAAGTCTTTCCAAAGGGAGCGTGAGAAGGGAAGAAAGGAAAAAAATTGTTTAAAGAACTCTCCTGCAGTGCTTTATCTGCTACTTAAAGCTCCAACATAACCCCTGACAGAACATCTCTAGGCTCACGATCTGAACAGCCAAGTAATTTTTCTTTTATGCAGCAAACCCACAAATAAGGAAGTGGTACCAAGTTACACTAATTACATGCCAATCTTCTGACCCACAGACGAAAATTAGCCAGTGAACAATGTGCCAGCCTAATTCAGGTACCTTCAACACATGTATGCCTTCATGGGGTCCGAGGACCAGAAAGAGCCAAGTTGTCCAGAAGGCAGAGTCACAGAAAGCTCTGCCATCCCCAGGGGGAAGCAGTGGCAACTGAGATGGGCAAAGAGGTGGAAAAGTAACACTGATGAATACGAAAGCAGTACTATACACTGGAATAAACTTGTGCAGACTGGGAATGAGGTTACAGTCAAAGTCTTCTTCACCTGCTCTCTCTATCAATATAAAACTACATAACCCCTTGCTTAATGAGACCTTGCTGAGATGTGTTCATATTTGGACAGATACAACCTACGACTTTTGGACCTGCTCACATGGATTTGGTCTATGCATGAGAAACACAGAATAAACATAGCACAATACACTGTTATCAGGCAGAGCTGTGCTGCAGAAACCAGCAAAGGCTTCCCCAACAACAAGCTAACTGTGAACAAATGAATCCCTGGTTTCTGCCCTAATTCAGGCAGTGCCAAACCCAGGATTTACTGCCACAGCAGCAAGACCAAGTGAAATATCAACAGCCACGTGCTCAAAGACAGAACGAACACATTTACTGCCGTCATGCAGAGGGCAACCCCTTTGATTACTCGTTATCACAAAGCAGTTCAAGAAACAACACGTGTCCTATACACAGGTATTCTGACCCAGGAGAAACAAAATACAAGGCTCCAGGATCAATGACCAATAAAAGCCGGGAAGCAACTGTCTGTGTGTTGCTGTTCTGGCATTTGGAGCGTGCACACAAACTACTACAGGTTCTGTCATTGGAGACTGTCAAAGAGGAACGGCATAGGAATCATCTTTAACATGTGGAAGATTCAAATCACAAGTACAGACATTAAAAGAACAAGTTTTGAGACAAAGATACAGAATTTCTTTATTCCTACAAAATTTTGACCGAATTGTCTGCTTGCTCAAGCTCAGTTATTTTTCTTTGATAGTAAAAAAACTTCCTAATTGTTCAACAAACCACCTTCTACACAGCAACACTTCCTGTTAACAGAATCCACATACATGGCAGTCCTGTATTAACGCTCATTTTTAACAGACACCCACCAGAAAATACCCAAGTTATAAAAGCAAGAAGAAAAATTAAGAATTCACCTCATTCAAGGAAACAACATTAAGTATCAACATCTTCATTTCAATAACATTAAAGAGATTAAAAAATATATAACTGGGAGCTTTAAATAATTACAGTTTTGATATAAAAATATCCAGTGTATCTGAGTACCTAGAAATAACCTGCAACTCTGAGAAAAATGCAGTAGATGTTGCTGATTCATTTCCTGGGAGTTGGAGTGTCTACTCCTGTTCAACTGTGCGTTTTCCAAGCTTTGGAGGACCATCTTGCACTTGCATTCATTTCATATGACTTGTCCCTTTTCCTTGTAGCAATTGGTCCAGTTTGTGATTGCAGAGTTCAACATACTCAGTGTGTTACTGAATAGTCAACACAGTCTTTCAGAAGGTGTAGACACTGAAATTACACAAGAGTCTCCTTTTAAATTAGAAAATTAATCTCTTATTTTCTTAATTTTTAAATACAAGACAAGGACTAGCAGTTATGAGGGGAGTTACTGCAACAGCAATCTCTTGCTCTCTCCCAGCAGGAAAAAAAAAAGAACAAAACAGTTTTATTTCTTTTTTTCTCCAAGAAACTGAATTAAACAACTACTGTCTAAATTTCTATACCCATGAACTACAAATAACTTGTTCTTTGAGAAACATAAACACAACTCCTTTATGGAGTTAAACCCTTTTGTTGACCTCCTTACATTGCTACTTATTCCTTCCTGTTGCAGAGCAAGGCAACCAAAGTCTTACTCTGTACCTCTTACCAGGCATATGAGGCGATATCACCTCCGTCAACTGCTTCTCACTGTGAAGGATGTCAGTAAAGGCCAGACACTGTAGAGACAGTTGGTCTGTATCTGTCACTGACTTAAAAGTGACACCTAGAGCACTTAAAAAACAGGTTTCCATTCCCCAAGTAAACTCATCACCCTATTTTTGTTGCTCCATTGCTCCTGTCAAGAGCAAAGCATACAAGAATTTCTGTGCTTTAAGATAGGATTTTTTTTTGATGGTAGCTTGACTGCACAAACTCCTCTTTGAAGAACGTCACCAGAACCTCAGCACAACCACACAGTTTCCAAATGAGGCCCTTTTAATGCTTGCTAGGTACACATCTCCCACCTGAGCTAACAGCATAACTCCGCAGATCAGCAAAAATAGTTATTCTCCACCTAGACAAGCTACTTGGCCTCCCCATGGCTTCTCCTAAATATCTTCTCTTACTTTTCTTACATTTCAACTCTAAAAATCCAGTAGTGTGTGCTTATAAAGTATTCTTGAAATAATTTGTATCAAGCAGAATCAAGTTTTACTAGCATTTTCCCCAAAAAAAACATTCCAAATAAATTTCATTTGTAATCAAAGTAACTTTCAATAGATTTTTGACCAAGTAACACTTCTATAAATATAGAGGCAATTTAAAAAATCTGGAATATAAAATACTTCTTTGTATGCGATGTTTTGAGTCCAGTAATTTAATGAAATTTATTTCCCATGTGCTTCGAAGTTAACTGAGGTGACTGAACTAGGTGTTACCTCTGAAGTCAGTTACATGCTTGTGTGCAGACCCCTGCTTCCACCCACACAAGAGGAGCAGAGCACCCACACACCAGGCCGTTAATCCTTTAGGAGGTATTGGAATACCACACAGTTCAGGGAACAGCAATATAAGCTGTACTGTAACAGCCCCAAGCACAACCGCAGCACTGCTGCCTGAAGCAACCCCGCAAGCATTTCCTTCTGTAGGAAAATGCAAGAGTGTCAGCAGGACAATCCACTGCCATAACAGAAAGAAGTTATGTGTCTGACCTCATAGGTGAGACAAGTGACAGGGCATTATTTAGGGGTTTATATCTAAAGCAGAAACAATGTGAAACAGGTACTTGGGTATTAGCAGTGAAAAACAACAGCTTGATGCTCAGCAAGTACAGCTAATAGTTGCAACTCATTTTCAACTGGATGTTCCTGCAGCCCCCAAAAAAGCCACCAGCATCAAGCAGCTCATAGATGACCCTTAAGAATTACTCCACAACTCTATCAGAGCATTCATCAGCATTTTTGGAGTCAGGAGTCACTAAGCAAACAAAATAATTCAGACCTCTATGCTGGCAAAAAGGAAAAAATGAGTTTGGAGGAAAAAAGGGACAAATTTAAAAGTCAACTGCAAGATTACTGCTAGTCCTCCAAGCTACTTTTAATGCACCCACCTACAAGAGTAAAAGACCAAAAGCAGTGACTTTGCTCATGGTTAATAACAAGCAGGGAAAGTTTTGGACACAATGTGGGTGAAGTAGGATGAAACAGAGTCATCACACCAGCAGGATCCTCGGGGAAGGTGTGTTGCCTGCAGAGCTGCTCATGAAGCAGGACAGGCTCCTTCCTGCCAAGAATGCAGTAGGTATGTGTGCCCATCCAGAAATGCTGATAGCAGGCTGGTTTCACCCCCGTTAGCCCATTCAGCAGAGTTTGCATTTCCTACAGGTTATGAATATTTTGGTGCAAGAGAAGCAAAGCACTAGGATTATATCTGTTCTTAGGAACAATGTGTGGCACTGCAGAAGAAAAAAAGATTTATTCCAATCTTCCTGTAAAAAATGCATCCTGAAAACTCTCCTAGTCTTACAGCCAGTTTCTTGCAGAAGTATACTCACCACATATCTTTCTTGTATGGAGGTACCAAGTGAGGTAATAGTACTTTGTAGGTATTTGTATAAATATCTGAAAAAGCCTTAACCCTGAGGCAAACTAGTTCTTTAGACAATAAAATATTCTTGTGTGCCTTAACTGCACTTTTCCCAGTTACAGCCCAGAAAGAACAAACAAACTGACACCCTGCTGAAAATCTCATGTGGCTGTCCCCTTTAGAAGCTTCAATACTTTTTGTGTTGATTGTTTCAATCTGGCATCCAGCACATAATCAGGAATGAATTTAAGGGTCTGAAGTAAGGCTGACACAGGGTGGGGTTCCCAAGACTCTCTCTAAGGCCATACACGTGCAAGGCAGCAGATCCCCATGCTCTGTACCAGGTGAACAGGCCCCCTGACTAACATATTGTTGCATTAAGCAATAATAATGAGCCAGGCCCTGGAAAACTACTGGTCTATTAAGACTGTACCATTCCTGGGCTAAGTTCCTCCCCCTCTTTTTTTTTTTTTTTTTTGGCTAAGTAAAGGTCAGTAAAGCAATGCCACTGGTAATTTCTGGTAATTACAATCCCACTGTGAGACCAGAGACCCACACGCTGACTGCTATCACATGCCCATTCCCTGTGATATCCTTCACCAAAAAGTTCTCTTATGCTAGGATTGGCTTAAGATCTAAACTGATAAAGCAAAAGATAGGGAAAATGACACATTAATTGCATTTATAATGCCAGTCACAGATACTGCAACTTAATCCAAGGAAAGCAACTGAGCAACAGACTAGAACTATGTCAAACCTAAATCCTGAACTGAAGTTTAGTCTCAAGACCATACAGGATGCTAAATAAAAGTACCCTAGTGATGCAGTTCTCCAAAGCTATTCCATCTCTCCCTGCAATTTCCTGACCTGTTCCCACATCAAGAGTAATTTCCTTTCCCTTCACTCTGACTCCCACTCCTACACAGGGAGCTCTTTTCCCTTCCTGTCGTCCTTCCACCTGGACTCAGCAACCAATATACTCCAGAAAGAGGGCTTTCACAGTGTTTTTATGAGGACTCTGCCCACATCACCACACACATGGCTCAACAGCCACACCAAGCAGTGTGCAGGGTCTGCTGTGCCCAGGGAATAAAGGTTAGGGGCTCAATAATGTGGTTTCAATTATCTGGGAAATACTCAAAGAAATGCCATGGGCTCCTGTGAGACCAGGTCACCTGTGATGCAGCAGAAAATGCTCCTTAACCAAAAACTCCTGCAAAAACCTCCAACTCCTTAAATCCTGGAGCCAAAGCTGCATTTCAACACTGCAGAAACAGCTGTCCCTCGCTTTTTCCCCTCTCCCCACAAAATAGCCTTCTGCAATATATTTAAAAGATAAAGTGATGTTTGAAAATATAAATCGCATCATTAAATATTAAAAATATCACAGAACAAAAGCACAAAAAGCCCCAGCCAGAAGTGTTTCGCTCAGTCCTCATCTATCATTCTTTTCCAATCTATGGGCACAGTAAAGGCTAGAAGGGAGCCCAAGGTTACATTTCTTGCAATTGCTTTTCTGTATCGTATTATCAGCCACTGTTATTACCAACAGTTTCATTCAGAAACAGCATTTGGAGTAATTTTTCAAGGGGGGAATTCTTTTTAATCAAGTCAGGTTGTGGATGATGTTAGCCAGATTTGTTTTTATTTCCAGTCACTCTTCAAATTATTAATATAATTCCCTGCAGACAAATGGTGTGTTTGTGGTTTGCGATACACATTGAGAGAGAAGACTTATGAGCACAAGGCTTTCAAAGTCTTTTTGCCAACAAGAAATGGGAAACTCCTCTGAGGAGCAAAAAGTAGAGCATCCACTTAAGTAATATTTTCCTTTTTCCCCCTTTTTTATTTAATTTTTTATTTTTCACCTCAAAAAGACCCTTTAGCTGAACTTAGTTAATTCCTATTTTTGACAGACCTCTGAAGCTGGAATGTTATCAGAGTTCAAAAAATCCTTTCTAATAACCAAGACAAAACCAATTGAATGAAAGATAGATTTAGAGACTTGCAGAGACCTAAGCAAAATGTTACTCTCAGGCAGATGAAGTTTGACAAGATGAACCTGCAACATTTTAAGAGAAAGAATCAACCCCTTGATCCACCAACCATTTTCCAGGTGCCTTTGCCCACTTATCTCCATGGCTCTGGTTATATATGGTGCTGGACTATTTTTCTCCTGTAACACTGCTAGGATTTCAGATGTTTAAGAGCTGGAAACAGCTATGATGCAGAGAGGATAAAGCTATTCTTTCTGTCTCCTTTGACCAGCTCTACAGAAGCCATGATGGTAAACAAACAGTGGTGTGCGAGTCAACTTGTCAACTCAACTTGGTTGTGAGGCACTGGAACAAGTTGCCCAGGGAGGGTGCAAACTCTCCATCCCTGGAATTATTCAAGACCAGGCTGGATGGAGCGCCAAGTAAGTGGCTCTCATGGAAGGTGCCCCTGCCTATGGCAGGGGGATTGGAATGAGATGATCTTTAAGGTCCCTTCCAATGCAAACTATTCTATGACAAAACCAGATTGAGGGGCACCACCTCCTGCATCCAGCCTTATAGCTCTTGACAGACACAATATCAGTACATCTTCAGCTTCAGGACATCTTAAACATGAAACTGAATCCTTTCCCCGTGTCCCAGCTGCACTTTCTAGATGCAGTTTTACACACCAGGTCAAAAATCACTTAAGCATTTGACAAGAGAAAAGAAAAACATCTAAACCAAACAAAAAGCCTAATGTCAACAGAAATGGAGGAGGGGAGGAAGACTAATTTAAAAGTGACCCTTAATGGGGGACAGGGGTAGAAGTCTGTCTGATTTTCTTCAGATATAGTTGGGCAGGAAATCATTGAGGTGGGTTAAAATACCTTCCTTGCACATGCTTCACAAAGTATTTCCTCTGATTACTAGAATAATATTTGTTTTCATGTCAATCTTGATAAATCACAGCTGTGTTGCTTTATTTCCTCTTTTCCCTGCCCTTATTTCCATCTATTAATAGGCCTGCATGTACCCACACATCAATTAAACACATACATATATACTTATTCTATTTATAAACACTTCCATTTTGCAATTGAATTCCACATGTAACATTGTTCTGGTCCTGAAATGTGTCACTTGGCACTTGTACTAGTGAGCTCACAGCGTGACCCTGCTCTGCCTCCCTCTCCGAGAGTCCTGGATCCCAAGGATGTCCTACACTTCATACAGCCTCACGCACAGGGAAAAACAGAGCTGTCAAGGAGGTAACTTAATTAACATCCCTGCACCCACTGCAGGCTCACAGGTGGCAGTACCAGAACAGGAGAAGCCTAAGCCTAAGCCTAAGCAATGTTGGCCATTTGGTTGTGTTTTTCACCTTCTGCTTCCCCAGTTCAGGAGAAGAAAGGCAAGACATCTGAAGAAGCTTTAGTATAATTCAGAGCTATTCCATTTAGCAAATTCAAAGTTATAAAAAGGTTCTGGAAGTAGTTTTAACCAGGTATTTTAGACAACTGATATGGTCAGCATTACTTCCAAATTACATTCTTTAGTATTTCCACTGCTGAATTTTGGAATCTAACATAGGAAGGAAGGGGTTTATTCTTCAAGCTTGATATACCAAAACTCATATATTTTTAACCATTTGACTTACAGGAGAATTATGAAAGTCTTAGTTCTTGTCACAGCTTATCTCCCCCAGGTGTCACCTATCCCCTTAAAATACAAATCTGAACTAATTCTCAAGCCAAAACTCAAACTCAACACATTTCCCAGACTCCAAGGACAAACCGGAGATAAAACTGCACTGCCATAGCCCACTGAGTTTCATCAAGTCTAGAAATCTTTCCAATTTGAAGTCTTTCTTGAAACCTCTGACAGTCATAACAGCTTGCTTTATTTCTATGCTGAGTAGAGCAGCATTAACAAGAGATTTATTTTCTTCCTTTAGGAGGACTTAACACAATTGTAAAAGAGGACTTTTCTGACAAGTCCTACTATCCAGATCTTAGTTCTTAACAAAGCAGGTAGATACAGTTTTGAAAATAAGACTCCCTTCCCAGAAAGTTACCCGGAGGCATCTGGACTATTCCTGCAAAAAGTCAAGGCATTTAAAGGCCTTCCCTAGGAAAGATTATCTCTTGGAGTTGATTAGTTAATTTTACAGCTGCCCCGTGCTGAGATTTTAACAGCCTTTACAAACCATCCAGTTAGTTCAGACTGAAATGACAATAAAAGGGATGGAGGAAAAAAAGAAATACACATGAACTGATAAGAAGTATATTAAAAATCCCACAGACAAGAACAGCAGGGCGGGGCAGCAGAGTGTCAGATGCAGAACATGCTGTACCCTCTACACTCACCCATCCCCAGGCCCTTCCTCCTACAGGAGCTGTCCCCCAAGTCCAACTCTGCTAACTCACGTGAGCAAGGGTGTCAGTGCGCTGCCATGCCCTTCAAACTGCTGTCTCTTATCTGGCTGCTAGGAAACCACCCTGCACACAAAGCCTAACAACTCCCAGCCACTTCATCTCACTTACGCCATGTAACACTCTTTTGGCAGCCATAAAAGCATTAAGTTAACAAGTGGACTTGATAAATCAGCTTGTAGCTGGGCCAAAAGGAAGAGCAACTAGGAGCCTACCTGGAATTTGAATGCTATCATTCAAGGGGAAGAAAAAAAAAAAAGAGTGCCACCAATCACAACTTAATAATGCAAAATAAACAGCACAGCAACTCCTGAATCAGAGAAAGGCAACAGCAGAAAACACACATGAAATTTGATCTGTTCTTCAGTAATCCTGTCCTGGGGCAGGCACTAGACTGCATGCTCCTGACTCTGGAGTAACATTAACACTCACGTTAGGCACCAACTAGAACTTAAACCAGGCTTACTGGTTGGATCTGTATCAAACAGTGAGAACAAGCAGCACCACATAAGGATGCTGACCAGCAGCTGGGGAGCCAGCCCACCAGCAGATACAGGCAGTGGAGGTGCAGGTGGGGGGGGGGAAACACTGACAGCAAAAACTGTACTTGTCTAAGAAAAAGCAGGTATCTAGGCCCACTTGGAAAAAGTGGCTATTCTAAATAATACACAGATGAAATTTCCCTACATAGTTTGTTGCAGTGCTTTACTACTACTAGGGGAAAAGTTTCCCCTAATAACCAACCAAGCTTTCTTTTTCTACAAAATAAATCTGATGAAGAGAAATCAGCTACCAGCAGACACAGAGCACACTATTCTTCTGTGGTATCTTCTGACATATCAGAAAAGATATGGGGTTTGTTCACAGTCATTTCCGCCCTCTAGTCCTCTCAAAGAATGTTGTTTGTATATACAAAGCAGGGAGGAGCTGCAAAGTACGACAAGAATTCAGAGGGAACTCTGGACTTCCAGGCTTCATCAAGCCAAGACCGGATGTGATGCACTTGGCCTCCATGGCAAACAAGGGAAGACTGAGAACCACACTTCCCTTCAAAATGAGTTTTGTCCAAATACCTCTGCACATGGATTTTGCACCAACCCAAGCTAGCTGGTCTCAAGTAAATCATACAGCCGAAGCAAGGAAGAAGATGGGACAGAACTAGTGGAACTAATTCACCTCACCTGATCTGGCATTTCAATTGCCTAGAGTAAGACCAACAAGATATATTCCACTCAACATGAAGAGCTCAGGCTTTCTCTCATTCTGAGCTTCCAAGAATCATACAGAAATATAGGACAACTCTAACTCAGAAGAGAGCAGCTCAGAACTAACAAATTCAGTACCCACCTTCTAACCATGTCACTGAACCAAGCAAGAAATAACACTAATGTCTATGGCTTTCCTATACCACCATATAATAAAAAAGCCAAAACAGGACTATTCTGTCAGCATATTCATCCTTGTGAGATGCCAAATGCCCTTATTTGCCCACCCAGTTCAACACAAGTTGAATACACGGTAGACTTCAGAATGTCAAGCCGGTATTTTACAGAGTTTTCTAAAAGTAAGAAGACCAACACAAATGCTAATGAAGGCTAGCAGAGGGAACACCAATTTCCCATTTGATATTCAAACACCAAAGAAATAAAAGATTTCAATACTAGCAACTCTGTGTGAAAGCATCTGACAAAGGCACTTAATGATAAAACCTACTGACCTGAGGAAATGTTTTCTTGCAGCTTTACTGCTCTCACAAATGACAAAAAATTTCAAGAGCAGAAGTAGAAGATGGGTGGAGATGACAGTTCTGAAATCTTACCAAGAATTGATAAAAGGCATTATCCACCTAAGGAGGCTGAGGGACACAGTAATTGCTACCATCACAGGAGCACAGCCTTGGGAGTTCAAATCCAAGACAACAATTTTACTTCCTGGCCATTTGCAGGATATCAATCCCACCTCCATCTGCCCAATCCAGGACACTTCCCACCACTATCAGATGAGGGAAAACAACCAAAGACCAGTACGTGGGAGCTGTCACTCCATGTTGTAAGCAACAGTTCATGGTGAAGATTTTTACCTTAGAAAACATGAGAAGATACAAACAATGATCTCACCCAGACAGGAATTCTTTCCTATTTTCTTCTTCATTCTTTTGCTGCTTTGATCTTCTGAAAAGGTTACAATTTCAGTGGCAGTGCTAACAGCAGGTCTCAAAACTAGACATATCCAAGAAGCAGAGGTAAACAAATAAAGAATAACGTCTTGCTCAAAAGGCAGCCCTAAAAGTTAATTTATTGCTTCCTATTTCAAATCATTATGGGCTCACATCAGGAGTGAACTTGGAATATCATACTTGCTGGGAAAAATAATACACATGGAAAAAAAATACAAGACACTCACTGGTACATGGATCAGTAAAAGGTCTAAAAATGTCTTGGCAAATAACATGCCTAGGTCACAACAGTAACAGCTTAAAGCAAAACAATTTTTTTCAATTACACATTCAACAGGAACAATGTATTAGAAATCATTTGCAAGACAAGAAGCTCTAACCACACACAAAGAACGCATGCAGATACTGTATTTATAAAATATTTCTGTACATCCTAGGAGTTATATGAAAAAGGAAGATGAGTTTTCTAAGCAGAAAGCCTCACTGCAGCTGCACTGGCAAGATCACGTGACTTAGCATGCACTGAGCATTAGAGGCTCCTCTACAAGGCCAATATCAAACACACTGTGAAGAGCCTTTCAGCTGACTGCTGGCAAGCCTCTCCCAACAGGCACTGGGCTCACTCTCCTGGTGTTGCACAGGCATTTCAATATTCACCACCCCTTGGGCTGAACTGAATTAAGACTGAAGGGTATTTTCTTTCCAGCAGCATGATAGAAGGCCTTCTGCTGCCAACAGCAAATGTGAAATAAGAGTGCTGGGTGTGCCAAGCAGGGCATTGCTCTTGGGAGCCTTGACGGCAATGGCAAGCGAGCCTGTGAGACTCTCGGTGAGAGAGGCTGCATAAAATGAATACGTACCCAGAACAAAACCACAATGCTGAGTTAGTTGCTAACTTTCTGTTTCCAAAAAGCTGACTTAAAAAGGGGCTTCATCAGAACCGCCTACCAGAAAGCCCATTATGGACAGCTGTATATCTGCTGTGAAGTTCAAACTGTGAACTTTAAAAGTCTGATCCAACTACCAAAAAACTGAATTATGATTTCACATCTCTGATACAATTTATTTCCACCCATCATACACTGTAGATGAAAATTATTTCCCCTTCTTTGTAAACTGCTTTGATTATGAGCACCATGTAACATCTACAGACATTTGGTGGCAGTGAAAGATGTCACAGCAAGGCTACTGTTAAATCTTTGCTGAGAAACTAGGCAAGACATCTGTATTACATTGTCTTTGAAATAATTAACTGATTTCTGTATTACCAAAGTGAAAATTAATTTTATTCCACTGTGAGAAAGTTTGGGAAAAGTGGAAGTCTTTAGTAATCTTCAGAGGAAAAAAAAAAAAAAAGTCTAGATTAGGCCAGACAAAGAACCAGTTCCCACAAAAGGCACAGTGGAGCTATGCCAAATGCTTCTAAGAACAGAGCACTTTTTTGTTGTTTATTTGGAGCCAAATTTCTTATGCCTTCATTCTCTCTTTTATGGGTATTAATAAGATTTCCACATAAATCTGTCTCTACTTAGTCAACTTCACCACTGTCAGACTTAGAGTCCTTCATGAAGAAGGACTGCCAACACAAATGTTTATGATGTCACACAAGCCACACTATCGCTCCAGCCATCGCTCAGAACAAACAGTCTCAAAAGGTGAAAGGCCCACTAGAGCCTATGGAAAGGCAAAGAATTAAACAGTAAATACACTTTTCATTAGAATTAGGAGGAGAGGTGAAATAACAGCAGTAATCACCTAAATGCATTTCTTGATTTGGTGTTAAGAGAACAAAAAACCAGTGAGCATCTTTCTCCAATTAATATAAATTCTTAAGACAGATTTCATCCACTTCTGGGAAATTTTATCTGTGCTTATCTGAAACTCTCTTTCTTTGACTCTTCTATTTACTTTAAAAGCCCTTCATGTTCATTTCACATATTGTAACCAGACCATATCTGTCATTGATGTATGGAAATTTCCTTCAAGGCACCAATGAACTTTTACATTCAAACTTTTGCATTTAAAGCCAAATAGCTCCCTCATCCCTTATAATCTGAGGTAGCGGCTCCACAGACTGAAACTTAGGGATGGATCTCTCTGGCTCAGCAAACAAACATACATGCACACACACACAACCCCCCAAACAAACAATATCTAAAGCAAATAAACAAACAACAACAACAAAAAATCACCAGATGCTCTTTAATCTGATTGAAAGGAAATAAATGAGATGAGCTAAGGAAGAAAAATATATCATCAGACAGAACTGCAGGGGGTTTTGGGTGTCAGTCTAATCCACCCTTCTTACACGTCAAAGTAGAATCAAGTGTCCAAATCCCATCCTTAAGCTATTTGGTCTGTCTTTCATGAGAGAGGAAAGGCATTTTGGAATTTGCTAGGCTAGAAGATAGAGAATGAGGCAGGAATAATCAGCTCATTGATGTAAATATCCCTAGATCAAAAAGGAACATTAGACCATTCACAAGAATGGCACTGGGGAAGCTGTTAACTCAAAGCATGTGGGCATCCATATCATGACATTTCTTTTAAGTTTGCTTTTTACTAAAAAAACACTTGAGGGAAAAAAAACAAACAACATAAACTACATACAGCTAAGAAGTCAGATCTCTAAAATTTCATTAAAAACATCTGAGATTGCAAATTCAAGCATTTGGAAGATAGTGTATGACATAATTATGCTTACAAACACTGACTCACTGTTTTAGATAGCAATCCATTAAGATCACAGAAAAGATACTTTCTGGCCTATCAAGTTTCAGCTTAAAGTCCTCATCTCCTTAGCCTGCTATTATGAACGATTAAGACAATCTGATTGTTACTTTTATCTCAGTTCTAGAAACCTTAACCAAATAAAAGACCCAAAGGCCCCTAGGCCAAGTTCTCATGACTGCATTGAATGACAGTAAAGGAAGGTGTTTTGTCGCTGCTCTCACTATCTGGGAATTTTTTGGGCTGGGTTTTTTTAAGTGCACATCAGTAAATTTTGCAATACACTGACTTCAGATTAAAAATCAACATTTTCCTCAGCATCTTGTTACAACTTTCATTTGAAAAGAGACAATATATAAAGCATATAAGAACATGAAATAAGCACATATAATTGCAGCCGCAAGAACTTTACCGTTTTTGATCAGAGATGAGCTGCCATTTTCAAAAGAATAATAAAATCTAAAGATTTAAAAACAATAGCATGTCCAGGCATGAACTCACAAATCTAAAGTTCTGGGTTTTCAAAGAGTCTGCTCAAGTGGCAGATCACAGTCCATGTCAGGAAATCTAAAAGGAAATGTTAAGGATCTTCTTATTCGTAATCCAAAAGGAAAAGAAAATTCTAGATCCAATGATGATGGCAGATAAAATATTTGAATGAAAAACATTGAATCTACACCTCAGTCACTTTTATCACAATTACATACCATCCATCAACCCTGAATAAGAACATCACACATTTTAGAACTAGATTTATATACACACACAGCAGAAGAGAAAGACAAAATAAAGACTGGGTAGATTTGAGAGGAAGGAGATAGACAATCTATCTTTACTACTTCACTTAAAAATGTTCAAGAGCTCTCCAAGAAACATTTGGGTTTGCCATCTTTCTCTGTCTCACCACAACACATGTATCCAGAAAGCTAGGTTAGATGTCCTGAATTTCAGTTAAGCCCCTGTGCCTAGTATTTCCAATTAGCTGGCTCTGACTCCAAAGGTGCCTCGCCAAGAGGAAACGACAGGGTTGGATCCTCAAACGGAATTTAAGCTGGAATGTGTGATTCAGTGCTGGCACACCAGTCCATCTAATTGTTGCACTGTTATCCCATGCTCCTTTATTACATTGCTTGACACAAACACAGCAAGCTTAGCAAGAATCAGCATTCTGTATTCTGTGGACCAGAAGTCAGTTTCCAGTGTCAATATGGCTCAGAAAATACTTTTCTTTGCCACTCATCAGATTCCTCAGTATGGTATCTGTAACCAGGCATGTACAGAGCCCACATCACCTAAAATAATGAAATTGTACATCCCTCTTGGTATACCTGCCTGCTTCTAAACATTTTTGGCTTCTACACGAGTCACAGGAAAGATGAATGCTCTGCAACTCTGAGTGAAAGCCTGGCTGGAAATGGTAGGGCTCCCTTTCCATCCTCATTTCCCTTTTAACTTCCAAATCTCTAAGCATACAGGAAGTAGAGCATTAAATCCTTTAACAGAAAAATGTTTATTCATTTGCAGTTTTGTGCAATCAGTAGAAAATTAAGACTGCATTTAGGAATGGCACTCGCATATGAATTAAGCTGGTCTTAAAAAAAAAATTAGTAATGGCATATGAATTACATTGCAACATTTTAGATTGTACAGAATTCAGAATCAACAGAAATGCAGTGAATTTCAGGGAACTGTTGTAATAAAAAAAATTTCAGAACTGTCTTAATAAATAACAAACACTAACTAGTCTGCAGCTTCCCGGAGAACCGGTACAATAATAGCAACAATAGAAGCAATTACATATACACCTACACATAACAGAATAAGTTTTATTGGCTAAAGCTCATCATCTTTATCTTTAAAAATATAAGTTGCCTATTTATTTCAACTGGTCTTATCACACTTCTCACCAGACAGGGCTCTACTAAACAACACCCCATTTATGCCCAAAAGAATGACACCAGCTCAGGCTGCAATGGGACAATATCAGGTCCTCCTGCCTAGCCTGCCCTGCACTCAATGTCGCAGCTAAAACCAACAGCAAGTCAGTCTGGGCACCACGAACACCATGAAAAGCACCTCTGTGTCTTTGCTCCAACTCGAATACTAGAGCACATGTGTCTGTAAGACACAAGCAGTTATCTGTTGATCAAAATCACCACCTAGGTGCATACAAATAAAAGAAGAAACTTGGCACACATTTGCAAATCAAGAAAGAAGAACGAAGATTTAAACTGTAACAAATCAAAAGTCAAGCAATAGTTAGAGAGGCTTGTGTATTAAGAAACATGCCTGCCTGTGGAGACATCAGAAAATAGAAATAAGTATCCAGAAAGAACATTGTCAAATGTAACTCAGGCTTGCTGACTGTGCTGTCAGAGTCAAACAAAGAATTCCTTCCCTCTAGACTGTACAATACCAATTTTAATGTGTATATATACACATACATATGCACACATACAGATATACATATATAAAAAGATATATATTGGGAGGGGTGCCCATACAAGGTCTCAGGTCACATTTTGAGCAGCACAACCAATATTAGTTTTGAATTCCTTTCTTTAAAATAAGGAAGAGGATGGTTAGCTGTTAAGAAAAAAATAAATTTAAAAGTTCTCTATGGATTTTTGGATGTGAATACACCTCCTCCTGAAGTAAGGACTGAACTGAAAGAATCACCCTGTTACCTTGAGAGCTGAGCACTCTCAATTCCCAATGAAAATAGCAGAAGCAGGGAGGAAATAATCAATAGCCTCTACAAAAGGAATGCAAAAATAAAAAATTACATTTTTAAAAAACATTGACTTGTACAATATAAATTTTAAAATATCACTGAATGACCTTCAGGAGAAGTTCAAGGTATTCATTGTCTTACAAGACTAAGATGTAGGGCTACATCTTAACACAAGTATTCCTGTAACAATCCCACTGACAGACTCAAACTAAAACTCCAGTCACGTGAAAAATACCTTAGCCGTTTTCTTGCAATTACTAATGTATCCAAACACACTTGAGTACCTTATCAACACAAAATGATCAGATCTTGCCAGGAGTAACCTATGGTTAGCATCACCAGTAAAACTGAAGAGAAACGCACCAGAGAATTCTACCAGCATCCAAAAGGTTTTGTGCCACTCACAAGCAACTATCGGAGGAAGGATTTCAGCATCACAAATATAGAGTTAGCCCTTTCTGCACTGAGGGAGTGGGTATGTAGTGGAAATGAAGCAGCATGAACTACTCTGCAAGGAAGCCCAAGTTAGATCTTTTAGCTGGTGAGAAATAACAGGCATGAATAAGAGAGAAAGAAAAGGAGAAAAGGGGAAAAGAAGCCAAGAAGGGAAAGAGAAGAAAGAAAACAGAGGGAAAAAAGAAAGACTCTTAAGAGCACTTGAAACTGCATTAAGAGAGGCAAGGGTAGGCAGCACATAAGATGTGGTTGTGCAGCCCTTTTTAACCTACACTTTTGCATGGAGGTTTGCACCTTTCTACAGCTGTCATTTCAAATGAGATTTAATATATGAATATAGACAAGGTTTCACAAGTTTCGCTCTGAAGGCAACAAAAAGGTTGGGAGAGCACATCTAGATTACTGCTCATAGAAGTGGAGTAAAAATTGCTTAGACATTGCTCCTCAACCCAGGCATCACCCTTTGCAAGTGCCCTCATCACTGCTGGTCAGGCAGCAAACATAAATGTTCCTGAGGGTGTCTTTGCAGGCTGCCACCTGAGTGGCCTCACTGACAGCACAGGGCAGATAACCCACCACTCTGCTCTCTTCAGCACCTTCACAGTCATGTTTTGAGGTAAATTTGGGGTGTATGCATTTGCTAAAGATCATTATTTTTATGTAACAGAGGTAAAAAAACCAGAATACTGCTCTGCCTATCTTATATGACATAAAACACAGACGTACATTAGTTTATTTAAAACCATATAGCAAAAGAAAGTGCAGGAGACTCGTAGAACTAACTGTACTCCAGGGTGAGAAGCAACTTAAGTTACTTCTGGTGCCCTGGCTGCAACTCCAGCACATAGACGGGCCAGCAAGGTACCATCAACTTGCTGAGAGTGCAATGGTTCAAAAAACAAATAATTTCTAGTGTTCAACAATTTGATTCTTTCCCCTTCTAGAATTCATTTCACAAATGTGTTTATGGACAAATTTAGTCAAACATCAGGCAGAAGGATGCTGCTCAGAATAAGTAATATTCAGTCTTGAAGTTCAGTAATAATTGTTTCACTACAGAATTATCATTTACACAAAGAAAACCAGTCTGCAAGCTTATTCAGAGGAACTAGAAGCTTTTTTAATTCAAAAAATAAATCAAACAACTATCAGTGACTTGATCCTCAAAATACAGCAATTGATACAGTTTTCCAACAGTCATTATTATATTCATACAGCTTTTAATGAAGTTGGGATATTTTTAAGAGGACCAACCACTCTAAAGGCAATGGCTGCTTTTTAAACCATCAGCAGGATGTGCTTAAGGACTTCAGCAACCCTCCAGAAAGCACCACTTCTCCAGAGTTAGGCAGACAAAAATCCCATTAAAAAGCATAATGACGCCGAATATGATTTGATTTTATTCTAAAATTTAAACCAAAGCATAAACTTACTACAAAACTAAGGCAACTTAAGCAACCTAGAAAATAAAAGTCGAATAAACTTTCACTGTCAGGTTGGGGGTGTAAGCCAAGGAGGCCTCAGCTATGCTTTGAGCTATTTCTGATAGGAGGTTTTGTAATTTTCCAGCCTTGTGCAGGGGCAGGAGGAGAGCCTTTAGCTGTACTGATGCTCACGAATACCTTCTCCCTAATTTTTTTCAGTAGTTAATTGCAGCTAGAATATGGAGACTCATGCAACCATAGTTCCTGGTCAGTGGACACTTCAGATAAAACCGTAACATCACTAAAGCACACCACAACAGAGTGACCAGCTGGAACTTTCTTCCAGATTAAAAAACAAAACAAAAGACTCCAAACCAAACAGTTTTTCTAATCCTCAACCTGTGTGGCATGAGAAACCTGTACACTTCAATAAATAATAAATGCAAATGTCTACGGATTTTTGATACACATGTTCCATGATCAGCATGTATTTCTATCTCACACAAGCAGACTGCTAGGAGCAGTTAAAAAATGAAAGGTTTGGGATTTGGGTGGGAATTTGTTCTGGGGTTGGATGGGAGTGTGGTTTAGTCTCCCTTATTTTTCTTTCCAAATTCTCTTCTGTTCTTCCATTTTAGGCAAATATCTCAGTCAGATCTATTTTTACATTGCTTTCCAGTCTCTTCTTAGATGATGCTGAAAGGTTTGGACTGTCTGTGGACCCCAACCACTAAGTGTGTCTGACCAAAACCCGACATAGCACTCCATACCATGTCTTCATTAATCCAATTTCATTATAAAAAACTTCATACACACATGACATTTTTTTTATTGACCAGCACTTCCAGCTGACACAAAATCTTTTTCCCTGACAGGTTCAAAAAATTCACAATGCCATTTCACCAACCAAACTCTTATAATAAATATCTTCCTCGTGCTGCATATTTTACCTTTTGTTCAGCAATCTTTAAGGTGACATGAAAACATCCATCTGTCTCCTGCGTTCAGGAGAACCATTCCTGCATTTAGAAGGACTGTTTGTCTCATTAGAATCACAGAATGGCTGGGGTGGGAAAGGACTTTTGGAGATCAATTAGTCCAACCCTCATTCTAAGGCAGGGTCATCTAGAGCAGGTTGCACAGGGTCCAGGGAGGTTTGACATCTTCCAGAGGAGACTTCGCAACCTTCTCTGGGCAGTCTGTTTCAGTGCTCTGTCATCCTCACAGTCAAAAGTTTTTCCTTATGGTCAGATGTGACTCCATGTGTTTCAGTTTGTGCCTGTTGCCTTGTCTTGTTATTGGGCATCACTGAAGAGAGTCTGGCCTCACTCTCCTGACACCTGCCCTTCAGATGTGTGGATGCATTGGCAAGATCCACTCTCAGCCATCTCTTCTCCGGGAAGAACAGGCCCAGCTCTCTCAGCCTTTCCTCATAAGAGATGTGCACCAATCCCTTAGTTATCTCCACAGCCCTGCACTGAACTCTCTCCAGTAGTTTCTTGTCTTTTTTTTTTTTTTTTGTAATTTACCCCGTTGTCCAGGTTTCTCGGAAGATCAGGAGGTGGCTTCTTCAGCTCCAAAAAAGCTCATGGAATCACAGAATACTCTGAGCTCGAAAGGACCCCCGCTATGGGTGACACCCAGAGAGTGCGGGCAGCGAGGAACGCAGCTACAATAGCAGTTTGAAAAAAAAAACAAACACTGACACGAGCTGGCTTAAGTACCACGGACAGATTTTTTTGCCGATGTTTGTGACCGATTTGGCGGCGCCGAGCAGCGCAGGGGCTCTCGTGCCCTCTAGGGGCTCCCGCTCCCGCCGGCGCCGGCACCGCCCGCAGCATCAGCATCACCACGGGAGGTTTGGGACTATGACATACGTCCACACTCAGGGCGAAGAAAAGCAGCTTCAACTTAAAAAAAAATAAAAAAATAAAAAAATACCCCGCCAAAAAGGTACGACAATTCTTCCTCTCACAACCTCACTGAATCTCCAAAAACAGCTCAGAAAGAAAACCATCAATAATCCTATCCCCTCACAGCTGAAAACTCATTTATTATTACATATGTAATATATATATTACACTTATTGTTCTACATATTACCATTTTATTATTTTATTGCTTTTGTTACTTCCCAAATCATTACCTCGATGCAGAGAACTGATGCTGCAACTTGCAGCAGGACTTCAAGCAAGAAAAGTTGAACGCACACACACCAAAACAAAAATCGCCCCCCAAAAAACCCAAACGAAAATCAACCACTAAAAACTCCCAGAAACCTGAAAAACTGCATAGCCAAAATGAGAGACCTTTCTTTGAGTGACACTACCACAGAAGAGACTTTGAGGAAAAGGCTTGGTAATTCATAAAAAAACTTTTTCAAAACCAAGTAGATTAAAAAAAAAAATTAAAAAATAATCATACTCAAAGAAAAACCCAACTTCCACTTTGTTATCTGAATCTGTAGATTTCTTTCCTTATCTGTCAAAGGATATGCTGCAAGCTGTACATTAGATCACCAAAGTAAATCACAGCAATAAGCTCAAAGCTTTAGTTGCAACAGTGTTCTTTTTATTCTCAAACCATTTAGGATGCAATCAGATCACCCCCATTCCAAGCTCTGCAATTCACAGGCACCAGAACCCAGCAACCTTTTCACTTCCAGGCCAGAGTTATTTTTTTACAAGTAACTTTTTAAAGCAAAAAGCACAAGCAATAGTCCTTCAATTTCCAAAACACAGCTATGTCTCAGTCTCATCCAAAAAAAAAAAAACAACAAACAAAAAAAAAACCCCAGTTGGAACATAAGCATACTAACAGCAGATTAGGGCAAATTCATACAAATGTCACAGTTAACGTCCAAAACATCATGTGTCACTGTTTTTCCCCTCTAACCCCCAACAAGCTTCTCAAAATACATTTCATACACAGGGGCACTGTTCTGGCTGTTTATTTAATTAACATGACAACCCAGAGTACACAGGATTTCTTTCAGTTCTCCAGCTTTGCATTTTCACACTTCAGGCAGAAAGAGCAGAAAGTCACTACTGTACTTTACTTTTTTCGCCAATATGCCATCATATACATTTCTTGATTTAACCAATTGACAAAAATAGATTCTAAACCATTTGTGAGAGTTTCAGCAGAAGTTTTAACATTTTTGTGAGGCTGAAAGAAAAAAGAAACTATCTAAGTAGAGCGAGTTTGCGTAAATGAAGCCATGCAAAAGAAAATAAAGTATTATGTCTGGAATCCCAGGGTGATTTTTCCTGGAGCCTTACTAAAATATTTTACACGGTTGTGTTTCTGCAAGCCACCAGATGACATAATGCCTCAATATTCCTTAGTTTTTATTGATCTAAATGGTAACGCCAGTAAATCTTAACAGTTTAATAAGCCTTATTAGCAGGAGGTATATGATATATAAAACAGCTCATGTCTTATAGGAGACCATTACTTAGACAAAGTTCAATATCTGAATTTTATCTACCTTCTCCCCTCCAGAATTTTAAATTTCTCTATATTACATCCTGATCACTCCCATTTTTGGGCCAGAGGGCAGGATACATGATATTAAAAATTGGCTATAATGTAAGGATATATTTTCTAATTTTTTAAGGCAGAATGGGAGAGAACCAATAAAGAGAGGGAAGCAATATATTCCTGGCACTTACAAAGCTCTCCTGTCAAACAGTGAGAAGAAGAGATAAAGCCTTAATTTTCCCTGGAAAAAAAACCCCAACAAATACATTTCCTTTGCTCCACTCTTTCTTAGATCTTATCAGTGCAGAGATATCTTTGACCATGTGAACTGTTACATTATTGTCTTCTCAACTCCACAGACAAGCAGCAATAACGACGGTCCTGGCTCACGACTTTCCCAGGCTACAGGCTGGGAACAAGCAGAACCACCCATCCAGAACCTCATGAAAAACAGTCAAATAGAGCAAAACACCTCTGCTTCTGCCGGAGGAAGATAGAGGAGTCTGGCACCAAAGTCACTGCTCTGAAAAAATAACTTTTGAGTAGGAGAAATAGGATGGGAAAGGTGTGGCAGCAAGTCTCAAACAACCTGAAAATAAGTGATAGACCCTCAGTGAGACAAGAAGCTTTTTACTTCTCCAACTGGACGGAAGGAAGAAAAGTGCAAAAACGAAATATGGAAAGAAAATGGATAGAAGAGTTCTCTGCATCAGAAGCCAGAGAACACTGGAGATATTAGAGCTGCAGCACAAGCTGCTCCATCCTGGTGCTATCTCCTGTGTGGATGGGGGCAAGAATCAGCACCTCAAGCGCCTTCTCACACGAGGTTGTGCCACCCCCTGGTTTGGGGAATAGAAAGTGCTTAAAGGCCTGATGTATGCTGCACCTCTGACAGTCTTCTGACTAAGGAAAAAAGAAATCTAAAAAGGCAGCTGCAAATAACACACACTTGTAATAATCCAGGTTAGACGAAAAATCGTCATTCCCCTCCCAAACAAAACAAACAACAGACAAGGCTCAAAAGCAAAATCGGTGGCCTTCAACACGGTTTAAAACTGTCCAGCTGCTATCTCCTGTGGAATATTTTACCCATGAAGGTGAAATCATCCCTTTGGGCACACACAGATCAGAGGCACAAGGCTTGGAGCACATGGGCCACAGAATATTTTAATGAGAAACATCAACACATAAAACATTTCAGTCCCCCCAGCCCCCCCGCCTCCTTTCCGCAATTTTAGGAAGAATTAAAATGTTTGGAAAAACATGGAAAAAACCAAAACAAAACAGAAAAGCCATCATCCTTGTGCATTTACCACCAAAAAAATACCACCAAAAAAAAGAGGCATTTCTTCATTCATTCTCTGTGTTATCCATCCATTCACAATTTCTATCTTCATCCTCACGCAAATCTGGGTGAGCAAGCCCTCGAGGAGCTAAGCATTCTCAGCCAGCCTTGATGAAATCACAGGGAGCTGATACTCAGCTGGGAGCAAGATCAGGCTATTAGGAAGCACACATTTCTCAATGAGATCTACACACATGCCAGTCTGGAAGCTTTTAATCCCAAGAATTTGATGAAGTTGAGAAAGAGAACATATACAGAAAGCAACCACCAAAACCAGAATGAAGCTAAAAACTAACTTTGCACTTTTACCAGCAACGAGTGGTTGTATCACGATATGGTTTGATTTTTGGAGGGTGGCTTTTTTTAATGAAAGTGTGGGGGTTTTAATTCTTTTTGAACTGATAAGCAAATAACATGAGGCATATATTGATACCTCTATCCATGATGTCAGTTCACAATTCCTGGTACTGTCCTTTACATCACAAGGCCACATAGACTCAATTTAGTACTTTAGTTGGGAAAAATTCAGATTATAATTGAAATGTGTCATACTAGAAAAGAAAAATTCTGACATTACAACTTTCATAGAATCTCATATTTATGCAAACAGTCAGATAACAAGAGAATCACATCCTGGAAAAATAAAAGCTCAATTAAATGCTCAGCAATAGGAAAAATTACGCAGAAGGTGACGGGAAACATCTCTAAAACTTCATCTAATGTTACTCACTAAATTAAAGTATGTGTTTCAAAGCAATAAAGTGGATCTATTTCCTGATGAAAATTATTGGCAGCTCCCAGATGTACTAATACAACCAGAAACATTCAGGGGGATGTTTTTTCAAAAAACAGGGGGCGAGGGAAGGCCTGGTTTTGTTTATAAAATCCTCATCTCTATTTTTAACATGTTATATTTAAAAACTGTCCAAAAGAGAAACATTTACCTAGAGTTTCTACAGGGACCTGATTTTTGATATAAACATAAACTTGGTTTGCTGTAAGAAAGTCCCACTTCTCCCAGCATTTCTTCAAGGCCCTTACAGAGCTTTGTTTCAGCTTTTCCATTTTTCTATTAGGCTAACATTCATTTAAGAGAACAACTTCTAGGGAGGGAAGTTTGCATACACAAAGCCACACTGCACAAAAAAAAAAAAAAAGACAAAAAGTCTCCCCCAACTCGGAAGTAGTCATCCATTTCTAATCACACAGTGACACAAGCAATACCAGGTCTCGCTATTGATCAATAGTGAGTGAGAACAAAAGAAAGAGAAATTTGCCAAAATCCTGCAATGGGTGAACTGAGCAGTCGCCAGCTAACTCCAGCCCAGCTCCACAGCCTGGAAGCTGGAATTGCTCAGGGCAAAGCTGGCCACTGTCCCCAAGTAATGCACCACTGGGGAGGGAAAACTACCTTGCCAACCATCACCAGTTTAACATTTTCTGATAGTTACAGGTGACATGAATTCCCTCCACAAGAAAACAGAAGGACGTGGTCACAGGCTAGTTAGCCCTGTCTCCAAATGATTAGAGATGTTAATTAAAAAGCTGCATTTATTGGAAGTATGAGAGTGAGATTTGTTTAAAACCTTATAAATAGTTATTGTAAGAGACCGCCAGAAATACCTACCATCATCAAGTAAGTATAAACGGAGTTAATATTATGCCTTAAATATTGTATTTACAAATTATCCTTACACCCTTCTCTCAGTTCTTGTCAGAACCGGGTCAGCTTTCTACTTTTTCACACTGTTTTTGCCTGGACAGTATAGCAAATATTTATTTTACCTAAACAAAAATGTTAAATAAATAAGTATATTTGTTTTAAAACAAGCCTCAAGTATATAAGGTCGTCAGGTCCTCTTCTAGAAAATGTCACAACCAACCACAAAGGGATGTAATCAAACCACTTCCAAAAAGAACACTGGCCACTCACTCCATACAGCGAAGATGCTATCGCTTGAAAAATACTTTGTTGCTTATCCAGCAAGCAACCCGAAAGAAAACCTGTGGTGTACGGCAACATGCTTTACTTGACCACAGTGCACAGAATAATTTTCAATACTAATTGAAAAAAAAAAAAAAAAGCTTAACACCATTTGATAACTTCCCCCCGGTTTCCCTTTCCACTGTTCAGCAAGGTTTGCCCTGACTTCCACCACGCTCAGTTACACTCGACTCATGGAATAATTTTTTCGTGGGACGATCTTACACATCAAAAAAAGGAGAAGCACTTCAAGCAGAAAACTAAGCCCACCTCATGTCGGTGGCAGGACCCTACACGGCTGTGCAGTAAAGACACTTGATTGTTTCTGTCTCCAGTTTCTTGAGGTGTGCATTTAAAAGAGCGCATCGCTGCTAACGAAGTTCTCATTCAGCCCTTCCAATCACAACCTCTCAAAAGGAAACAAAGTTGAGATAAATCGCGTGTGCCTCGCACCGGTTCCCACAGCCACGGCAGAGCGGGAGCTATTGATTACACTCACGGGAACAGCCCTGGGGAGGCAAAGTGCAAAGATGAGCTGCGAGCCGTGCGGGGCAGTCTCAGAGGACACGCTACCGCTACCGCCCTGATAAGGGACTTCTCCCGCTGAGGACAAGCTGCTTGGCTCACACACACACACCCTTAAAAGCTTAAAGCAAGGTTATTAGGGCTAAGCTACCTTTCTAGGAAACTACAGGTTTGAAAATGCCAGGCTCGTGAGTGATGCGCTGGGAAACCCGAGGGCTGCGCCGAGAGCAGGTTCGCACCGGCTCCGAGAGCCAAGCGGGCACGGTCTGCCCCAGCCGTTTGTCAGGTTTAAGGAAAGCCAGCCCCAGGGATGACTGTAAAAGAATACAACACCCTGAGCCCTCTCCCTAGCCCCAGCAGCCGGGGCAAGTCAGGCTGTGTCCGGAGAGCCTCGCTCTCCGCCAGACCCGTCCCGGGACGGCCAACCGGGGCTCTCTGCGCCGCGGGGTACCGGGGAAAGCCCGCACCGTGCCCGGCCCCTCCGGCAAAGAGCGGCGGCAGTTCACTGCTACTGTCGCCTCCGCCGCCGGCGGGAACCCCAGCAAAGTTTGGGACCCATCCCCCCCAGCCCTTGCCCTACCTGCTCTCGGGGGATGCAGGGCAGCGAGGTCCTCCGGTGGGTCTTGTTGCCACTGCCGCCGCCGCCCGACATCTCGGGGGAGATCATGGAGCTGGACCGCCGCCGCCGCCTGAGCACCGGGGCTTCGTCCGCGGCCGAGGGGGCGGCGGGAGGCTCCGCCAGCGGGGCGGCCCGCCGGGGGGGCCACAGCCGGTCGGCGTAGCCGGCCAGGAGGATGCCCAGCAGCCCCAGCAGGTAGGCCAGGTAGGGCCGCCAGGACGCCGGGACCCTCTCCAAGGCGACGAGGGACGTGGTCCTGGCCGCACTAGTCACGGCGAGCATGAGGACGCCCTGCCTCAGCTTCAGCACCAGCCATGTCACGGCGGCGAGGCAGCTCAGCACCACCCCCGTGGCGGCGAGGGAGAGCAAGTGATCCTCCTCCTCCTCCTCCTCCCCCGCCGCCAGCGCCGTCTGCGCCACCGCTTCCCCCCCGCAGCAGGCGGCCAGCAGGA
>VXBA01002274.1:416085-446769 GCA_013399895.1 Serilophus lunatus
GCTCTGCGCGACCACCTCGGGCTTGGGGTGGGCGGCAAATTAAAATTCTTCTTTTAAAAGTGCAGGAAAGGGAGAGACGTGGAGAGGTCCTCAACGGTGTAGGAAAACGGGGAGAGGGGGCGGGTGGGGAAGAGGCAGATGTACCACCTCAGAAGTACAGCTTAATTTCTAGGCCATCCTTTGCCTCACAGGCATCCCCGGTGGACGCAGGGAGGGAGGCGGGGGGGCGGGACGGCGCTGCCCGCCGGAGGGTCTGTGCCCAGCGGGCGAAGGGAAGGAGCCTCCCGGTCGTTGCCGACGACAGGGAGGGAGTAATGACCGAAAAAAACCCCCAAAAGCCTAGGACAAAAAAATGGCAAATAAAACACCAGCGGAGCTTGGGCAGAAGTTGCGAAGTCCTGCCGAGAGGGCGAGAGAGAGATCCGCGGGAGGGACTTGAAGGGAGGCTGCTTGGGAAGAGTAGAAGAGGAAGAGCGAGAAGGAAAGGGTTTCCCTCTTGAACGCTGCTGGGATAATCCTTGAGTTTTACACGGAAAAATCAAGTGATGAGCGCTCCCCCCGGCCGGGAGAGGAGGCTGCCCAAAGCCCAGCAGCGAATCTGAACAGAACAAGCCAAACTCGAGCAGCGGAGCGGCGTGTTACAGGAGGCTGCGGGGAAAGACGGGGTTTGCCTCTTCCAAAGCGGCCGGAGCGATTCCAGGGAAAGGGCTGCCTCGGCCCTGCCCGCCCGCGCCCGCCCGCTGGAGCCGGCGGTGCCACCCGGGCGGAGGAGCGCCGGGCCACAGAGCGCTGGCGGCCAAGGCATAAATCCGCCTGTCAGGGAAGGGGCAATTACGAGGCCATAAAAGAGTCAGAAAGATGGATGTTTATAAATGATCATTACTGGTTTTGTTGTTCTTTTAATAGGGAGCCCAAACTGGAATCCCAAAGCCAGCGGTCGGTCCTCTGAAGCGTTATGAATTTCTGGGCTGTGGCTGCACCCAAAACCTGCTGTTTCCTTCCTCAAAACCTGCCTCACTCACACGCTGGAGGGCTCCGCAGTATTCTACGGGCAGACTCTGTGGCAGCCCTGTGGGCTGCCAAAAATTGATCTTTGCAGGAATAGAATCAGGTGCAGACTAAAAAGCCTGTGCAAAGCTCCAGGTCCCACCGAAGAGCGTGGAGTAATGTTTTTAGCACTTAATAATACAAACCACAGAAAAATGCAATCACCAGCTGTTATGTTACACAGCATTAAGAGTCAGGAAGCAAAGAGATTAGAAAACAATTTCCCAGCTCTCCTCCCTCTCACACATCCACAAATCACTAATTTGAGACAGATTTATAGCCTTTACATATTTATTACTGTATCTTTCTGGATATCATGCCTATCATCCAGGATCTGAGTATATGAAATGGTAGCATTAGTGAAGCATACTTGGGATTTTTATTAGAAATGGGTCATAAAAACTGAGTCTGTTATTAAATAATAGTTTTCCAGCCTAACTATTATGGAATATGGATTTATTAGTCATTTTTATGTTTGAAGCTTAGTTTGAAAACAGCCTACATATTGTTAGCAAAGTTTGGCTCTGAGGAATGGAAAGCCTCTGTTTTTTTTAAAGGTTAAGGGTCCAGATTAAGAACAGCTGGAAAGGTTTAGAGTTTATTCTGGTGAGACAGCAATCAGCAGATTGCTATACACACCTAGAAAAATATAGCTGGGTTCCATCTACCCTAAGCATCAACTTCCCAGAGGCAGAATCAGGGCCCAGATATCAAAAATTGTGCGACTCTTAACTCCTTTTCAACTTTTAATAAGATACATCTCTTGGATAGTTGTAAGTCTAGATGCATCAAAACAGAATGCATATAAATTGATACTGCAATACTGGATGACAACACAGGCAGCAGATGCAATTCAGATACATCAGACCTTTGACCAAAAGCTTCCTACCAAGTAGCTTTGGCTTACAGCTTAATTTATCTCCACTTTGTTACTTTGCAATTACACTTCCTGATACCAGAAATGTTGACACTTTAAATAATGTAACAAAAAGTAAAGCTGAAGAAATAAACACTCCCTGCCTTTATTTTTTTGCTGCCACTGCCTCTAAATGTATAATACTTACATGGATCAAAGCAGATAATGGTCGATAGCCTTTATTCTTTAAGCCAAAACATTAATATTAACCTTAGATTAAAAGTTGTAGCATTTTTTTGGGATGGACCGATTCGAGGTTAAAGAAGCTCGTGTTCTTTGTAATAACTGTTATAATATGGTTTGAGCCTAATAGCAAGAGCTTTTTTCCAAGAGTGTTTTAAATTAGTTAAATGATTGAAACGTATTTCTAAGCTTTGCCTGCCTGGATCTCAGAGGCTACCATGCACCTGGCTGGCAAAGTATGAGTTGTAGGCTTTACCAAGGTTCAATATGTCAGTGGCTGAGCTTGCCTTAAACTGGCAATTCTGAGCCAGGGACAGCATGTTTAGATTCCAGTCTCACGTGGCATGAACTAGACCACCCCAGGTCATCTGCAACTTTCTGCACTGCAGGAAGTCAAACATTGAGTCTTTTTTCCTGATATCTTCATTTTCACATCAAGGAGCTTTTATGACATGATGAAAGTCAAGGCTCACCAAGTCAAGGCACAAAGTCTTCTGAGCGCCGAGGTTGTATATTGATCAGTGCGTGGGAAGATGAACTTTGCTGTGCTCTCTACCATGTGGAAGTTCATAAGAATATTTCTTCGTGTTTCCAAATGAAGCAATAATTGTCTCTTATTCATCTACTGACTAAGGGTGTTTTAAGCACTTAAATTGTGAAGACCTTTCACAAAAAGGCAGGAGTAATTATTTTTTAGCATCTCCAACAAAACCAATACCAGGTGGCAGAATGGAGTAGGTGATGAGCCAAAGAGTGAGTTTCACAGAAGATGCAAAATATATATGAGAAATTAGGAGAATTCCCATGCAGAGACACACAAATAAAAGAGCTTGGATGGGAGTGTGTCAGTGTTAGTTCATTCTTCAGGATATGATTCCACTAGATTGGGCTGTCTACAGATTATACTCTTAAAACAGTATGAGTATAGTTATAGTCATCTGAAAAGGCTGTCTTCCTTCTCTAGGAAAGAGAAATTCTGGGAAGGCTGACTCGACCTCTGCAAATAGCGAACAACTCAAGATTTCACTGAAGTCCTGGTGATGCAGCTTTTTGGCACTTGCAGAATCAGCTTCCTTTTGATGAACAGATGTTAAAAATAACCCAAAGAAAATGGGAACCATTACATATGATAAGGTCATTATGTAAATGTGCTGGAGAAATATCAGTCATTCACCAAAGAAACTGCCACTTGCAGAAGTTCATGTTGCAGTGAAAACCTAGCAATACCCTTCTATTTTCCATTTGGAGGGCAATCTTCCATGGTAATGGGTAGAGATCTCTTAGAGACTTCAAAGCAGACAAACCCAGGAAATTACATGGTTACCATCATAGAAATGTCTGGAAGAAAATAAAGGTGACCATCCAATTAGATAAAATCAGACTGGATTGAAATGAAAAAAAAACCCACTTTGCTCTGGACAACAATGACCAGGAGATGGAAACAGGAAAGAGCAGGAAGAACAGGAAATTTAAGGAGGCTTTGGACAGCTGACTGTTCCCCAGGACAATCTCCTGTCTCAAAATCACTTCATTCTTAGTAATTAGAGAAGAAGTGCATTTTATTCATCACTCTGTCCAGCAGATTGCACTCTTATCTACTCCATTCCGTGCTCCACATAGAGCATCCACAAAGAACGTGTGATTCTCCATTTAAAAGGGGAAACAATGGCTTCCCTGACCACTAATGAGAGGAGGAAGGATTTCACAATGGAACGGCTTAGCCCAGCTATACAAATCAGACAACCACCATTTGTTTGGTTTGCCCACACTTCCTTACAGTCTTTTCTCATACCACTGCTGGTCTGTGGTCACAATCAGTGGGCCACAGCTGGTCTGGGAAACCACAAAAAACATGGGCAGGGCCACATCCCATAACAGGTTACATGGCCTGTTCCCCCAAAAGAAGTAGCACAACAAAAGTCCCAAATCGTGCAGAAATGCCAAGATTGAGCTGAGAAGTTGAAGAAGAGCCTTTTCTGGGGAGGGAAAAGAGGCAAGAGCAAAACATGCATGTAAATTCTGTACCATACCTGTCATACCAGGGAGTGCTGTGGAGGAAGGAGAAATAGAGACAGTCTTGTTCATCCAGTTTCAGCTGCATCACTCTTGGACTATACTTAAGGTGATAATTCTTTTTTTTTTTTTTTTGTTAATTTTTCTTTCTTCTTCCTTGAAATTAAACTTTTCTCACCTACTCATGACCTTGCATAATGTGTATGGATAATTCTGTATGAATATCTCTGAACATTAGTTGACTGAATAAAGTTAAATTTGCCTAATCTGTGAAATTCACTGTGATTAAAACCTATACATCATGATAATGTTCTGGGCTTTAATAATAATTTTCTGTTAGGATCTCAAATTATTTTGCAAACTTTTTTCTTAAGTCATCAGAAGTTTAGGTGGTGACCAGTAAGTTGCATGACAGATTGAAATGTATCTGTTTACTGGCGCTGTTAAAAATATGCTTACTTATAAACATGAATATTTTTCTGACTTCAGTGGCATTTCATATAAATTATCACATGAAATTCAATTTAAAGTTTTGAAAATTATAAATTTTTTATGTAACTCAGTAAACATCCAGATTAGTACATAGTAAAAAATTTTATCGTGTGAGTTGTCTCACTGATTCAGTGATTTGGATAGTGAACATGGCAGTGAAACCCGTTTGCCATACAACTTAGAATAATTTTCATTTTCATCTCCTTCAGTTAATTCACATTTTCAAGGTTTTTTCATAAGGGGCTCACCGAGATGTGTAATGAAAAAAAAAATCAAGTCCCATATGTGGAAAGCATCCATTTGATGACAAACCAAATTTATTAATTTATGAGAAGTTCCATTGCTTTTCATTGTGGTGTGCATAGAAGGAATTACTGTATTAGGAAAACAATTACAATCCTCGTGTGTTGTAAAGGGTAGTCTGTGATTCAGATTTTGCCCAAGTGCAGAAGTGAGCTTTTCAGTCTCTAAAAGTCATGAACTCTGGCTGTTTGGTTCAAATCTGCACAGGACTCTATTTTGTGCTTCAAATGGTGAGTTTTATTCTGATCACTAGGTTAAGGTTAACTCTTTCACTATTCCTTTTTTTTTTTTTTTCTTTTTAATATGTACTTAACAAACTGCTCATTCAACAAATTTGAGTGGATACATAAATGTTTGTAGAATGGAGCCCTCCTTTCCATAGGTTTTTCATTTGACTGTACTATCCAGGTATTTGGTGTCTAAAGTCCAAATATTCTCGGTATTTTCCTTTGCCTGGTGGGTTTGTTCTTTTTTTTTTTTTAATGATGCTTAAAAGTACTCTGCATAAGGTACAAGGAAGTCACAAGTTCCTCAAACAAAAATTTAAGTGCTGATGCTCAGCTTGCCTTTTTAACATAATCTGTTTTGCTCCATTCCAGTGAGATGATACTGAAAAATTAAAATATTTACTAACATGCATACTGTCCTTGGTGCCACTTCCATTTTATCTTGTGTTCCAAGTACCAAAAATGTTAGCAAACAACTACTGTTTTTAAATTATTTTGTATGTTTACTGGGTTTTATACCTTTCTTTTTCTTGTCTTGTGATCTATGTGTATGTAGCTTCTTAGAAAGGCACCCTAGGAAACGGGACACTTATTTTCAAAGCATCTCTTCCTAGTAAGATTAAAAAAAATGAGTTTCTGCTTAAATAGCTGAGAACCAGAAATGTAGGCTGATGGTAAGTTTTAACTAGTGTATTTCAAGGAAAATAACCAAATCTCTCAGAGTAAAGGGATGCTAAGAATGAATACTTGTCCTACTAATTAGCCAAAAAAGGAATTAATTTCATTGAAAGAATTCTCACTTGACATGTAATGCACACAATCAAAGGTACAGGCTCATTAATGACTTATTAATAACAGTCTCCCTCTGAGCCAGAGTGGAAAAAAAAAAAATGAAAAGTCCTAAAACAACATGCAAGAAGCACAAGTTCTTAAATTGATTGGGAATCAAATTGTTGCAGTTAGACAAACATCTAAAGATCCAAATAAGTATTTAACAGAATTTTCAAAAACATTGTTCACCTTAAGGTGCCTGCATCCAAAAATTCTTCAGCTATCCCCACAATCCTCTGCTTCCAGTGCTAAACTAGGTGCTAATGTTTCCTTCTAGGTTTGTCTAAGAGTGTTGCAGTGTCAGCAGAACTGAATTCTCCATGTCTAATTCACGCCTGGCAGGATTAACAAACTCAGTTCCTCCACCTGTATTGCCTGAGAAACTCTATCCCAGAGGCATGTGGTGAGCGCATGTAGGGGCTTCCCACGTTCTCTAGTCAAAAAATATGGAGTGAGCCCTGGGTAGCAAATTCTTCTCATTCTTTAACAGAGTGCTTTAAATTCCTGGCTATGAAATATTTTGTTAATTTTGCAAACCTTGTTGATGAAGATCTTTCACTTTGTAAAAATAAATAAATAAAAAATATCTGTGGTAAAAAGAGAGAAGCAATGAGTATGATACCGCAGCTTTGTGGTAGGAACATTAGCTGGGGGGCAGAGACACCTGAATTACAATCCCTGTTACAGAGGCTGGTTTATAGAAGATTTATAATATAAATGTTGAAAACAAGATTAAAAAAAATATTCAAAATACATAAAGTAACCCCAGAAGCAGGGACAGGTGTCTCTCTCATGAGTATCCCTATTTTTTACAGTTGCCAGCTTCCTTACCTATGTGAACTGTATACCTAAAACTTCGTATGGCTAAAGCACAATACACATTCATGCCCCATTGTGCTGGGAAGCGAAGGAAAGCAGAAGCTTTTAGCAGGAATTGATTGTGGCCCTTCAGGAGTTCAGCCAGCCCACTCCATCAGAGTACATTAGCCATGCAGCTGGGTTCTAAGTCATGTTATAATATCACCTTCAACAGCTTGGGCTGCCATGTTCCTTCCCAGAAAACAGAAATTCTGTTGCTCCGCAACCTGCAGCACCAACTCACAGCACCAGTGATCATCACTCAGCCAAGATGGCCCTTGACCTTGATCCTCCTTGACCTGCTCAAGAGTCCTATGAGGTTACACACACGGAATTGATAAGGTTGGAAGAGACCATGGAGATCATCGAGTCCAACCTTTACCTAGGTTAACAACCTACCCAACATCAGTCTAACATCTATACCATCTAAACCATTTAAACCACCTAAACCATACCACTAAGTTCATTATCTAACCTACCCTTAAACACATCCAAGGATGGTGACTCCACCGCCTCCCTGGGAAGCCCATTCCAGTGGGGGATCACTCTCACTGTGAAAAAGTTCCTCCTGATATCCAACCTAAACCTCCCCTGATGCAGCCTAAGACTGTGTCCTGTCGTCCTGTCACTGGGAGCCCGAGAGAAGAGACCAACCCCCACCTGACTACAGCCTCCTTTCAGATAGTTATAGACAGCAATAAGGTCACCCCTGAGCCTCCTCTTCTCCAGGCTGAACAATCCCAGCTCCCTCAGCTGTTCCTCATAGGGCCTGTGTTCCAGCCCCTTTACCATCCTTGTTCAGGTTCAGGGCTATGTGAGTCTCTTCTCAGAACTTTCTTTTTTTCCATAGAGTGTAGTATACACATCAGTTTTATAGGTAATCATTTTGTCTTTCAAAACAAAGATTCCTTAATTATGTCTTGTAAGCTGGCCCTATTTTGTGTCAGAGTGGGAGAGGAGTGAAAGGCTTTCTCTCCTGCTTTTACTACGGACAAGTGATTAAGGCAAATACATGAAGGTGTGAGATAGGTCTGGGGTCAGGAAAGGCAATTCAAAACACTTGAGTGTGCCTTTTGTTCTGTAAGTTTTCAATGCAAAATCCATGAGCCAACCCTAAAGAAGGTAGGGGAAGCCTAAAATTTCTTCCTGGCTTTTCTCTACTCCCAGGTATATTCCTTGTGTAGTGATCACACTTTATTGCTCACTGTCTCAGGTTTTGTGCATTCCTCATGTTGCAGCTCTCTCTTGGGGATTTGGTCCCAAGTGACTACTTGAGATATAAATATGTCAAAAGTAACTGTAAAATAATTCTGGCCTTTGATATTAAGTCTTATTGAAAGCTAAATCTTGTAATGACAGTTAGACTCATGAGGTTCCCTTTGAGATGTTATCCTAGATCCTGAAATCTTGACATTTTTAATCAGTTCTTTTTAAGCACAAAGAGGATATAACTGAATCTATAATCCAAAAACATCTGTTTTAATATCAGATTGTGTAAATACTGTCTTCCCTACCACCAGCAAAAGGAGCAAGTGGCATTACCCCTTTTCAAGCCTGTGTAATCCTGCGTAGTATCAGAACATTTACAGATATTGCACAATGTACACGTACATGCAAATATTAATGCTACAAGATCTTACACACATCGTGAGGTTAATTTCTTGGCAAAATGAGAAATTCTTACTTACCATCTGTTTAGGCAAACTGTGGTGGGCTGAAGAAGGAACAGGTCACGGCTCCAATCACATTCATATGTCAAAGCCTTTGTAAGAGCAAATGTGGACTACAACAGCATCTGACTGCCAGGGAATACATGAGAAAGTTTTCGTGAAGATGAGGAGAGCAAGTGGTTGACTAGCGAGGGAGGAGCAGTGGGTGAAGACAAGTAAGTTCCTGAGAAGTGAAAGACAGTGTTGAGAGAAGGGGTAAAAAGTGAACGAGGTAAAGACATAAGTGATACTGTGGCTTAAGATACTGACATGCAGATTTTTAATACCATACATAACCTTCCATTTACTAAGAATTGGATATTACAAGGTTTCATAACCTTGTAATATTATTCTATCTGGTGTTTTTTCAGGAGACCTTTTCTAAGAAAAAAAAAAAAGTATACTAAATCCTATGACATCCATTTAGCTAAGATTTGTAGATATCCACTGTAGAGCTGTGTTCTCAGAGAACCTGCCGTGCACTTCCCTGCACCTGCTTAGAGCTGGGACCGGGAGGATAATTATGAGCATTGAGAGCCTAAGCCAGATGTTTCAGGAATGGAGAAATTTCATCTCTGGTTGGCTGGCCTCAGAAGGCAGGAAAACAGAAAAGGAAGCGTCCGTGTTTGAGCTGGCATGTGCCACACAAACCCTTGCCGAGTTAGCGCCAGGCCTCTGCTGCTGGCAGCCTCCCCTGTTGTGCTCCTTGCCTGGGGTTATTACCACAAACCAGGCGAGTGTAAAGCCAAACACAGAATGTACAGGGAAGGCTGAAGTGTTAAAGGAAATATGGTTGTGAAACAGGAGGGCATGCAAATGAAGGGAGTACACACAACTTATATGACTTATATTACTAACTCAACACATTCCACAGTGCAGAGCATTGCTTTACAAAGGTTAGATGTCATTTCTGTACTTGGATCATGTAGATTTATGCATTTTGGGTTTTTGTCAGAAGATAAAAGAAAATAATCAGCATACATGTTTAAGTCTTGTGTCTTTGTGTTTTGTTACAGAGATAATTAATATTCTTCTTTTTAAACAAAAGGAACTGAATAAAAGTTAGCTTTTATCTGTTAAATTTCCAACTTTGGATTTGTTTTTCCCAGTATTGGAAACATTCATTTTCACTTCCTCTCAGCATATTAAGAAATATCAGTAAAGCAATCTTGCTTACAATTTAAAGCAAGAATTTCTGCCTCAAGATAGCAGCCTTGATTCTTAGAATTATAAACTGTAGATTCAAGAACAGAATAAATTTAAACCATGCATTTCAAGCACTTTTTTCCAGTCCCTTCTTTTCTTTTCAAAAGAGCAGCTTGGATACATGGTCAGTTTAATAGTTATAAATGAACCTTTATCGGCTTTTTTCCAAATCCTTTTTCATTAATTAATAAATTCATGCAAGTATTTTTATTAATTCATGCAAAACTGTCAATATATCATTATCAACTGCCAACATGAAGTGCTTGATTTCAGGGATGTCTGAAGGGAGGAAAATATTATGGCAAATGTATTATGGAATGTGGAACTATCTATACTGAGTTTTACAGAGAGACATTTTAAGATTAAAATATTGAGTCCTCAGAATGAGTGGAAAGGCACGGAAATGAGACTCTTAGTGTCTGGTTGGTATGTGTTCTGTGAGATTTCACCCTTTCTCACTCCAATGTGAAAGACGAGGGCTTCCTTATTTTCTATTCTTTATTAATGAAACGTTACATGTCTATGACATGTAACCTTCCAACGTTTGGGTGGAGAAGAATCCTTCTAATCCCATTTGGACAGCCTCTTGAACTTGGACTGTAGGATACCTGATGCTGCGGCTGTGACTAGAGTCTCAACAATGCCACATTCCTATCCATATACCCCTTCACTTCTCAGACATATACTCCACACATTTGAAGGGAGGCTTAGAAACTGATGTGTCTTTACCAGATTCTTCCTCTCCTCAAAGAGGAGGTTGATGAGCCACTTTTCAGAACCTGAGCCGTTTACTGAGGGCAGCTGCTCTGGACAACAGCTGCACTGCAGATCCGCCAGCAAGGCCGTGATGCCCAGAAGGGCAGCTGAAGGTGCACACAGATGTCAGTGAAAGAGAAAATCCCTTAAACACTTTGGTTTTCATTTACATGCTTATGCTAACCAAATTAATAGATGGGTATCCACCAGTATTGTTGTTAGTAGTTGTGGTGGGCGAGGGTTTGTTTTTTTTGAGAAGTCTTTGTTGCTATTTTCTTCAATAAAAGACCAATACAAACCATTTCCTTTCTTCATGAAGCAAAAAAAGCCTGAATGACTGTGAAATAAGGGAACAACAAACATCAACCATGGATTGAAGTCCTTTGCCTCATGATCAGGCTTCATTAATTAGCACTTCTTGAACATCCATTTTTAAAACAAATGTAGGGGATAGTCTAGTCTTACTTAAAAATCCAAAAATTGCTTAGATATCTTTCCTTAAGCTTGCTTGAAGTTCCTGACCTCTGTAGAAGTTTTCAATAAGACTCAGACAACTGGCAACACTTAGTTTGATGTTCTCCGTTTCTTTTGCACTGACATCGAGCCTTGAAGCTGAGCAATTTTACCTCACTGGTAACTGGTTCTTAGAAGCTCAGGATTTAGGTGATTTTCCATTTCTGAACAAACAGGTGAACAATTAATTAGAAGATGTAATACTTTTTATTTCCTGCCTGGGGCCTGTTTGTGCAGCACATTAGTTGTAATGTTTGGGGGTTTTTTTTCTCTTAATAATTCTTTTCAAATTCTGTATCCTTTTTCTTGGTTTCACAACACCCAGAGCAGGGGCTCCACCCTACATTTCAGTTCGTTGCTGGCTAAGCAAACTTTCACACCCAAATGAATTTTTGAGTAAAACCATCCTTGCTCACACCACAGCTTCAGGAAAGGGCTGCTCATCTTGATAATCCAGAAAGGAGGAACTGGAATGTCTTTAAGAGTATTGAATGTACAGAGGTGAATCAGAGAAGGAAAAAAATCATCAATCATATTGGGTAATTCTAGTTGAGGAGAGGCAAAAGGGATTAATTTAGAGTGTGTGCTTCCCTCAAAGGGAAGGTACAGTAACAGGAGACTGAAACAGGAGAATTTGAGCTTAAAAATAAGAACAATTCCTCATTCATAAATAGAGTGCAAAATAAAATCACTAAATGAGGCATTGGTATGCTCACCAATGTTTGATGGCCTTTACATGGGTGATGCTTGGTTTATTTCTTCTAAAATGTTCCAGTGATTTAATTAGTTTCTGTTTTCATCAAATAATATTTTTAATATTACTAATGGAGAATAGCTAGGTTTTCTTATGTTAGGTGATCTTTTGATAGAGAAGTCATTTGATAATTACAGTCGATGTCTGACTATTTGTTGATTTTTAAAACCCTTGCAGGGCAATTAAATGCTGAATAAGTAACAGCTGCAAGATATGGTATTTTTTGTAACTTTATGTTTTCATTTCTATTTTCTCCATTTACAGTTTGAGTTTGTAAAGTGTCCTTAGAACCTTCAGTCTGAGGGGCACTCCTGTATAAATCCCATTCGCTGCATTTAATGATCACCACTTTAAATTAAATCGGGGTGAAATGCAGTCAATTGAACAACTTGAGTGCATTTTCAAAACTATGTACAATAGAAAAAAGAAATCTAGAGCCATACATTCCAACCAACCAGACTTAATGCAATGCCAGGCACATGTACATATGATCAACACAAGGGCCAGGCAGCAAATGTCAGAAGGCTGAAACTAGAGAGCCTACTACTTCACAAATTTCTACTCCTTTCCGTAATCTTAATGCAAGAACATGAAGACATGACCAGGCAGTTTCTTAGCTGTATAACTTCAAAATCTATAGCAAGTACCCAAGCTGGGCATTGGCTATGAATCTATTCCAGAGACTTGAAATGCAGATCACAAAGACAAAATGTAAGTGCCTAAGGTTTTTATAACTAGAGCTTAAGCATTCATTTTTACATTTTATTTTCTCTTGCTAATCATGATTATTTGTATTAACTAAAATACAGCAAAGACACTTGTCAAGAAACTGTACATCCAAAAATCCAAATGAGACACCTTGATTTTGCCTCTTAGATTTTACAAATAAAAATTCTTTCAAAGATTATAGGAGGAAAACAGCATATCTGAAGCTTTTCTGATTTTTGAACGTAGTTGTGCTGGTGCAAGACACAAGAACATCCACGTTACTAGAATTTGTGAAATTTTTAATATAATGTATCTTTTCAGAAAGATTTATATAAATCATAGAAAAATAATGTTTTAAGTCTTACTTAAGAAGAAAAAAATAGACTACATTTTTAAAAGAAGTCTGTTTTATGCAGCTATACACTAAATCCTATTTAGGTTGCTATTAGAGAAAGCAAAACAACTGTGAGGTTGCTCAACAAAGACAGATAACAAATAGTATCTGGACATACACTAATCCTAGGCATTTTAGTTCCCCTTTTTCCTTGTATCTGCATTTAATTGCTTTAGACTGTGGTGTCTTTATGACGATTCTGTATTCCTCCTAGAAGACTCCATGCAATGTCATTTGTATTTGATTCGAGAATTTTAGCAATACAACACCACCATGATAATTACAGAAGAACTTAAAACAGAGCCTCGTATAGAAGGAAAGCAACGTTTTATGTGGTACAGCCAATAATTACTGCAGCCTAATATTGTACATGTACAAAACAGATGAACAAATCTTGGGGAGGAGAGTTCAGCCCTTCCTGTCTGTAAACTGTATTTAAACCAAAGCTGTGAATTGTGAGGTGGTTTTTATTTTATCCCATAGTCAGCAGTTGGCTCTGAAGTACAATCAGAAAATTGCCCAAGTCTACCAGAGATGTTTTAAGACAACTTCTTAAATGAATCTGGGTCACTTCAAATTCATAATGAAATCTTAATCCAAACAAGTTTCATAGACAGTAAATACTGATCTAAACACAAATGAATAAAAAAGCAAAGGCATTTGAGTCTAAAAAGCAAAGTTCCCTGCAAAGCTTCAAACATGTAGCAGTGATGGATCAGGAAGTTATTAACTAGTTATGCTAGCTATGGTTTAGCAAGTTGAATTTGGCATCTACTATCGTAAATAAATTCCTTTATTTTGAGGAATAGTGTACAAAGGAAAACTTTGAAGCAATTACTGTGGTTTGAGGGCCAGTCTAAGTTCAATGCAGTACTTGAGCAAACAAAATGTAAGTGTACACTCATACTCTGGATATCTTTGTTATATTATCTTACAGAACAACTGAGGAGATTTTCCCACTTGTATGTTTTACTGAGCAATGATAAAATACCCCTCCACTAACAGCAATTTAATTACATTCCTAAGCATGCTTGCAGGTATGTGTAATGGGATACAGGCAGAGATACAGATACTGAAGTAGGTGTTACCTCAAAGTTTAAATCTTAAAAATCTGTATTACAAACACAAAAATCTTTTAAAGAATCACATTTGTAAAGCTAGTGAATTAATATGCTGAATGTGACTTGCTTCTGACAGGTTCAGCTCATTACATTCAGATATCACTGGCATAACTGAGCCTATGGGGAGTCTAAAAGTCTCTGAGAACATTTAGAGTGACATTTGGGATAACAGGGGTGAATTTCAGCCAGGTCTTTCTTATGCCCATTTGCTGCTTTATATTTTTGGCTCCAAGTGCATGCCAAGATCAAATTCCCAGACTTTCTCAGTGCCCGAGCAAATATTGTTAGACCCAGATTTGGAACACTCGTGAAAAACAGACGCAGCATGTTGCTGTACATGTCTGCTGCCACACAAACGCGGTCAGACAGTGGGTCATGAGCCCAGGGCGCTGTGAGGAGCCTTGTGCAGCTTGGAACCCTCCCGTGGGATGAACAGTGAGGTCGCATCTCATGGATGACCCGTCATGAGGTAGTCACGAAGGATAACTTCATCCTGTGGAGATTTATCTCCTGTGGATCCTCCAGCAAGCTTGGGGAAGGGGAGACAAACGTTCCTCCAGGCAGCAATTTAGTGCCTTGTTCAGACTCCTCACTATGAATGGCCGTTTAAAAGCCTAAAATGCTAAGCTTGTTCAGTTCTAGGCTATAATTTGCAAGTTAAACCACTATTTGCCTCTCCTTCCCCTCCCCACTTGGAGCTGATGTGGCCCATGTTATTTTAGCTGATAGGTGATACCATGTAAAGCCATAATGGAGCAGAGCACGCAGGAGTTGTGTCAGGCTGCTTCTGCAGTGCAATTTCTGAAATCAAGGCTAAAAGTTATGCTTATCTCAAGAGGGACCCTAAGAGCATGGGCAGTCCCCTCATTACTACCTTTTTAGAAGGAGATTCAGCCAAGAAGGTGTTCAAATGTCTAAGATGCCATCTGCCATCTGTCTCATTACCTTTCATGAGACAGATACTGCTGCCTTCCTTTATGAAGAGCACAAATCTTAAACATCCAGAAATATTAACTGCTTTCAAAGATGGATTTTCAGTCAGTTACATAGGCTTTATTTTTTTCATAGAATTTATGCTTCACTGTGCTCTTCTGAACAAAGAGTTTGGAAATACAAATGTGGTAGAATAGAAAATTATTGTTGTAAGAAAAGAAATTGAGTCAAATATTCTTAATTAAAAAAATAATTCATTCTACCTTAGAGAGTGCTTTATGGTGCTCTAACAGGACCTTTGTTGCTGATGCCAGGATCAGGAGAGAAAGTGCAGAACTTCTCAAGGGTCTTTTTTTTCTTCTTCTTCTTTTCTATTTCTTTCTTTCTCTTTGTTCATCTTGTTAAAATTATTTGTCTGGTGCCTTGATTATTTGGCCAAGTGCCTTGAAACACAAAGTGGGACTTACTGCACTTCATCAACTTAAGGAAGTAAAAGAAAGGGAGGAAAACAAACAAATAAAAACTCCATGCCTACTGGTGAGAACACACCCATATTGCTTCCCAGCCAATACTTCTTACATATCATCATATAGAGACTGAAACGTAGATATTCCTGGAGATCCACAACAGCTATGATGGTATCTAGGGTCTTCATTTTCTTCCAAATGCAAGAGAACAAAAGGAAACTGTGAAAATAAAAATGAACTGATAGTGATCCAGGCTACAAAGCAGCACTATCAGAAAATACTGAAATAATGTTACCAATGAAAAAAAAAACAAAAACAAAGCAGAACCAAGCTCAAACAAACAAAATCCCAAACAAAACCCCCAATAAGCCCAAACCCAACCAACCAAAACAACACCAACCAGTCAACAAACCCCCAAAAAACCTCTGTCTTGAACAGTGGAAGAATTTACCCTAGTTATCAAACTGGAACTTACCTTTAGAGTGAAACTTTCCTTTCAAAGTCAAAAAAAAGCCCAAAAACTAAAACCAAAAAAAAACCAAAACAACAAACCCTCGAACCTAAAACAAAACCATAAAAAATTCCCACAAAAACCACAGCCATGTATTTAATGCCAACATTAACAAAGTAATACTCAGTGCACTTCAAATCAAGAAAGGCTACCTAAAAAATTTTAGAGGACAAGTTCACTTAAATTGAAATACTGATCAAGGTGAAGAAGGGTGGTAAAATAGTCCTATGTATACTCTTTTGCTTTTAGAATTTATTCACAACACGTCCTCATTAAATATTCAGAAGGATCTGAATATGTTTTCCTGTCTTGTTCTGATAACATTCAGAATTTGTGTGTACATGAGAGAGAGCACTTCCAAAGACATTAAAATCCATCCAGGATATAAAAATAGTTCTTACATCACAGCATATCATGAAATATTTCTGAGTTTGCTTATTATGCTAGACTGGAGTAGCCAAAAGGAAAAACAGGACTTTGCTACACCCCACATACATGGTCACAGGTATAGTTACTCCTTGCATACACACTTCTACTCTTGGGCTATGTTTGCAAGGGAATATTCAAAGTTAAGACAAATCAACTGAAGATATGAAGTCAATTACTGTCTTTCAGACAGATTATATAAATATAGCTGAACAAACTCATCCACTTGTCCTGCACTTTTCACAAAGAAAAGGTTTCTGAGCACAATATTTGGAGCTGACATCTCCAAAAGATTTTTTCACCAGACTGCTTATATATCTTATTTATTAAAGAAAGTGAAGAAATTTTCGTCCAGTGCCTAAATTTTTCTTCCTCTCAAATTAAGATAAAACTTAAAGTTCTGAAAATGTTTGACAAAGAATTGTCTTATTCAGGACAAGTATATCCATTAGAAGAATAATTACTTAAAACAAAGTGCTGTATCTTCTCTTCATCAAGCCGATACAGACTGCAGCAGCAAGTCATGTATGATCTGCCTAATTTTACAATCTGCTGCTATCATTCACTGACAATGAATAATTAAAATATATTGTCATTTAAAAGGGATAAAATACCATTACTCATTTTTAATGTTTGATAAGTAAATGACTAAAAATATATACATAAAATTTATGTTAACATAATAATGATAATAATAAAAATGAACTTACACACACAATGATGCAAAATTCTATCACTTTGGACCTTGACACTAGTTATTTTTAGAATCAGTTTTGAAAATGAAATGATGGGTAGGAGTGGGAAGAAAAATATTGCTCCTGAGTGTTCAAAATAAAACAAGCTTTTAGACATGTGGCCACTGTTGCCATTTTGTCTCTTAATATTTTATAAAAAACAGATGCTTTTTCATACCCAGTCTAGCATAAAACAAAAATCATATAGGCCATTCAACTTTTAACATATTCTTTCAATATTTAGTTCCCTGTCTATCAAATACATGCACAAACCTTCAGTGTGTGGACAGGCTTGCTGAACTGCATACTTGACTGATCAAGATAAAAATATTTACATACCTATAGATAGATAGATGCATATACATACACATATATGCATGTGTATATATATGTCTTGATAAATTATCCATGGAAACTCATTCCAGACACAATTTCAGTAAGCGTAAACTGGCCTTTAGTGGAATGGGAGCAGCAAGGATAGTTAGACTTCCACAAAACCAACCACATTTATGGTTTGCGTTATCCGTACTTTTGATTTTAAATCCAGCTTTTTGTAGGATGAATTACCTAATGATTGTATGACTCATGATCAGGTTTGGTTATACCATATCTTTCACATTATTTAGGCTTGTTTCCACAATTGGTGCTATTTGATTTATTAATGTATATCACTTTCATTTAAGTTTCTGAGTATTTGAGGATGCTAATAGATTTAGAATCGCTGCTTCAAGAAGATGAAGAAGTTGGACCACTGTTTTCTTATAAATTAGAACACAATTATCCTGCTAAGTTATCAAGTGCTGTGTCTCTTCATATGCATTTTAAGTTTATCAGTTCCTTTAATGCTTTCTATAAGCAGAAATCCAAGCTGAATGCTGACTATGAAAATTTAATTTCTGGATAGTCCTCAAAGACCATTCTGAGGTTCATCTCTGAGATTAAAAAAGAATATTTTAATTAAACTCTCTTCCTGTATCCAATGATTGTAACCACTCCATATGTCACTAAGGGATCTTCCTAGAAACAAACAGAAGTTGTTTTTGAAACAGTTTGCCATTAATGTTTAAACTTACAATATAGAAGGGAGGGACTCTCAACTATAGAAATCTTGTAAAATTATGGTGTTTGTGATTATTTCCAGAGTGAGTGAACAAATGTTGACATTAAAAGCAAGTAAGCACAGAATAATTACTCGTGCTAGTGGTAGAGTTACTTCTCTGTTTATTTTATTTTTCTGTTTTAGAAATATAAAATACACACAATTATAATGTATCTGGAGATCTATGCTAAAATCAAGACTCCACCAAAGTGCTCAGGCCTACCTAATTTACTTGCCTTCTCTCTTCTAGACAGGCATGTATAAACTAAAAAATATTTGCTAATATGAGAATTAAGCACATGCAAAATTCCTTTTCCTGGGCAGAGACAACATTGCTATTGTCCTTAAACTGACACATATTCTGAAGCATTACATATGATTGAGAGCTTATAAAAGAATATTGGGAATCGTAAGAAAAAACCCTCAACAAAGGAACCGACAAAAGGGAAAGAGGAACTATAATAAATTTCACAAAATAAAGGTATATTTATTTGATTACTTACCATTTTCAAAACATTGTTTCTTCTATTCTAAAGATGGTACAGATTTTTCAGTTAGGATCCAAAGTATATTTATAGCTGTCTCTTGCAATATAATTTATTGAAACCCACTTAGGAATAGTTAAGGGTCAGCAAAATAGAACATGTATACTGAATAGCGTAAGTAGCATAACAAGAAACAACGTTTTTAACCTGTATATAATCTAATCTTAGAGCACTGGATATAGAGACAAATAACCTTGTCTGTATAACCTTCCAGTACTTTATGGAAATGCATCCTATGGATTACAGCAAGACCTTTTATTTTAGAGAATCAGAGAAGTGTCTAGATAGAAAAAGTCCTTTTAAGTTCATCAAGTTCAACCATCATCTTCTAAAAATAACTTTCCATTTTGATTTCTTCTGTTATTCCTCAAATTCTAGTTTACACTTAGAAAATATCATTTCTTGAGAAGTTTCAGAAGCTTTCCAAACTTCTAACTTTCTAATTTAGACATCTCCAAGGAGGAAGGTGATTTGGTAGTTTTTCTGAATTTCTTTAGGGTTTCTCAAGTATGCATTTGATACTTTTAATTAAGTCAGTGAAATTCTCATTTCTCTGCCCCATAGCCCATTTTTTTTTTATCTTGCTCCCAGTAAACAGCATAGAATTATTAAAACATATGCTTCCAATGGTGAACAAAGCTATCCTATAGTTACAACAACTAAACAATACAAAGTATGGCAGTCAAAGGCCAAATTCACTGCTGCATGTGAATTTTAGATGAAGATGATGAATATGATAATGGTGAGCTCTTGTCTAAATAAAGCTCTAATTTTACTTTTTACTTTTACTTGTATTTTACTTTTTCTTGGACAGCCATGACACATTTATAAAGACATAACACTTACCCTAGTATTTGGATAACACAATTACACTAATACTATTTACTGACAATAGACAGAAGTATCACAAATTTCGAGTTACATTGTTGTATTTCTTGTTCTTAGCCTCTTGTTAGGCAGTCATAGAATGCATTACTAGAGAACTGGGCATAAGATATCTTAAATGAAATAATATATATTAGGCATTAATATATTTGTATTATTTATTACCCTTTTTCTAGAAAGAACAGTTAAAAGAATTTTGAAATTGAAATTATTTTGAAGCAACTCAGGAAATTACATAATCTCCGTGGAAATTTAATTCCAGGTTTCTATCATTCCTTGCTTATACTGAGTGGGGGTTGGAATGTGAGAAGAAGAGGAAGCTGTCAAAGAGAAAGGGCAATTAACACAAAATGAGTTTTAGCTGAAATGCAATTTTTACCAGAAAGACCATTCTTCTGCTGATTAAACAATCAACTCTGGTGCCAAGAAAATAGCACAAAATTTACACAAGTATCAAAAGAGAATGAAGACTAAACTAATTACTATAAATCAACTATATCGTGGGGTTAGTATGTCCCAGCTGTAATTTACCATTGAAATGATATACAGATGTCAGTAATTCCAGGATTAGGCACAGTCCCTGAATGAGAACAAGAGGGAACACAATTCAGTATTTCACTTGATAGCTAAAGTTAGAAATATTTAAGAAAGAAAATCTATATACACTGGCAGTTATAGCTTCTTTAAATTAGGAATATTCCCTGTGGTTGGACAATCCCTAGGAAAATTATTCTCGCCTTACATGACTATTATCATTTTGTGGCTGATGGAAAACCAGTGGGCCACCTAATTCAACAAAATTGCAACAGCAATCAAGAAAAGTCACCAGCTGGGGTGATGAATTTGCTATATGGCTGTTCTGCAACCTCACAAAGCCCCCAGTGTTGGTCAAAAAATGATATATATTTGATAACACAATTTCCTTGGTAAGACAGTAGAAGCATGATGACATTCTCCAAGTGACTAGACAAAATGGAATCAAGGATAGGGGAGGAAATAGGACTATGATATGATTTTTATTTCAAAATCAGCATGGAATGAACAATAATAAACATGTCCTCCCCACTCACACATCCCTACCTNTTACATAAATAATGTCCATATTTGATTAGGAAATTATCTAGAATACCAGAAGTCTTTGGGGAATGTAGTCCAACCAACTAGATGATAGATAACTGGAAAAATGACAGCAGAAGGTAACAACATTATAAGGTTACTAAACTCCTTTCAGCAAATATATTTAAGCACAGAAAATGCTATTAGGCCTCTTGATTTAGTGCAGTCAAAGAATTAGGATCAAATCTTCTTTTAGCAGCAGCAGTACTACAGAGGTATTTTAAGGAAATTATACTTCAAATATGTAAGAGTGTGTATATATACATATGAACAGCTTACTTTATAACAACTCTTGTGAGATAACAAAGTGTATTGAAGGTGAGTTATATGATATGAAAAGCAGAAGAGAAAGCAAGGGGCATCAAGGGTTTTGTTTTCAAACACTCTTGTTTTACGATTTAATTTTCCAGCTGGCTGAGAAGTCACAAGCTTGGTTTTTCTTGGCTTCTCTTTAAAACAATCTTACAGCTGTATATTTCCTTTACCTTTCATATAGCTATAAAATACTTATTTCAATAGGTGAGACATGTTCCAGCTCGCAGGTGTTCCAACACAGATCCCACCGGTGTTGGCTGTGAAGGTCATAATTATACCTGGATCACACATGAGCTTCCCTGAATCAAAGGCCAGAAGTAGTTTGCACAATACCTGAAAGGAAAATACGCATGAAAAATGGCTTTACAGAGTTCTGTCAGAAAATATTTAATTTGTTAGCAGCACAGGCTGGATGCATCACTGCTATATAATAGACTTAGTTAAAAAATAGAAACAATTTTGCTGGACCCAACAATGACACAAAGTAAAATGTGTAGAGCAAAACAGAGGAACAACTCTCCTGAAGGGATAGAACACCAATGGCAAAGGGGAGAAGGAGACAGAGAAGTGCAGCACAGGGAGGAGAGAAGCTGCAGGAGGAAGCACAGTCCCACTGTTAGAAAGTTCCCCTGTGAACTTCAAGAATAAGCAATTGTCATTGGGAGATGTTATTTCTCTTATAATTTCCTTCTAGAAACTATCCAAATCCCCAAGAGCAGACAAAGGCATGCTTTTTTCTTGGCTTTTTTGTCCAGACGTATGATTATATTTTGAGTATTTCAACCAGAGCTTGCCAAATATACATAATTTTGAAATCTGGAGTTTTATTTGAAGCATAACTTCATTACATTTAAAATTTGTTTTAACCAGTTTGAAATTGAAACTCCCATAAGCTATAGCTTTCATTACAGCCTTTGCTATTAGTATTCTGAGTGGAGTGGTTAAAGGACCGATTTCCTCAGGAAAAAGTTGCCACGTTGCATTGCTGCCAATTGCCGAACAGACTGCACCTGCTTCCGATACCCACCGAGTTTTGGCCATTGTCAAAGTAAACAGGCAACGGCTCTGATTTGATGGAGTAGTTCCCATGTCTGTAAAATCTTACCAGATTTCAGTTCGTCTCAGCAACCCTCTTCCCCTCCATATCACCTCCGCCTCCAGCAATCAAATCCCCATGTTTTAGCTTTCTGCAATCAATCCAGTGCAAATACTCACAAATCCTAATTACTGGAATTACAGAGCTCTGATGTCTGTTGCATCTCGCTTCTGTCATTATTCAGCAGGAAGATCCATGGGGTTTTTTGTAGTTCTTGGTAATAATTACTTAGCCCTGTGGAAAGGCAGCTGGGCACTGGCACTCAGACCCTGCGTCAGTCCATCGCCTTTCTAGTGTTAGCACACATTGTCAGGATCATAGTGCAAAGTGAAGTTGCCTCATTAGCATCCTTTGACTGAAAAAGGATAAAACTTAAAATGAATCCATCTGTTTTCAGTATTGCTTTGTTTATACTTTCTAATGCTGGATTTTGGCAGGCCCAGGCACTATTTATTCATCACTGTTGTCACTTATCCATTCATCTAGCCACAGAATTTTGAATAAGAGTGTTTCCTTACTCAGGCAAATTTTTCACTGCATATTTGTTTGTCTTTTTAGGTACAAGTGCCAAATATTTATTTGAAAGTGAAATCTTGAAGAGCAGTCATGTGAAAGAGAAGAGAATGGGAGGGAAAGGGAATAAGGTATGTTTGAGGGCACTCAAACTGTAGTTCCTGTCAACAGATCTTGCTTTTATTCTGTATAATGAGCTTTTTACTGTACTGGAAAATGCTCCCTTATGTTGAGAAAAAAAACAAGACATCTTGGCACCTGTTTGCAGTTTGCATATTTGGCAGTGTTTTTTTTCTTAGACATTATCATAGAATCATGAAATGGCTTGGTTTGAAAGTGACCTTAAAGATCATCCAGTTCCAACTCTCCTGGTGCGGGTAGGGACACTTTGCACTAGACTAGGTTGCTCGAAGCTCCATCCAACCTGGCCTTGAACAGTTTCAGGGATAAGAATATGCAAACATCTCCTATGATCTGCAGAAAGCAATCCCTTCGAGACCAAAAACAAGGAATGAGAGAATTACAAGGTAATTGAACACGCTTAAAATAGTGGGGAGCACTTAGTGAGAGAAAGATTTCCAAAGGTTATGGAGAAATGACTGTGCCCATTCAGTGCCTCAGTGACTTCTCAGTTAGATGCAGATGACATTTTCAGTCATAGCCATCACAGCTAGTGTGTACAGGAAACCTGGCTTAACTGTCTAATTAAAAAGGTCTAAACAGATTGTAGGATTGCTGAAATGACTACTAGAAGTTATTTATTCAGCAAATGCATGATGAAATGACATATTTTCCCTGAAAATTCTTATCATACAAATGTCAGAAGGGGCAAAGTTTTTATAGGATACTGCTTTATTTGAAGTCTGAATACTTGTTTACATAGATATACCTGATACTTCATCTTGCAGAAATTTACCTACTGCTGTGAATATTTTAATAACTGTAGCCCAAAACTTCTCTAGAGCTGTAGTCTGTTAATTTCTTCACACCCTTATAACTGAATCTCTGGTTACTGCAGTAAACTTACTGTTCTTATATGTAATGTAGTTAAGTAAGAATCCCTCAGAGGGGAATATAATTAGTAGTTAGTTATATCATGCTCTGCAGAAGAAATATTGTTCATGTCATTGTGGACTGGGAGACTTTGGCTGGATAGAAAGAAGACTCATTTTTAAATACGCTTCAATTTACGTAACCTCTACTCAAATCAGAGATGATTTCAATGCATTTATGAAATTACTTAGCATTGATGTAGTTTTTAAAGCACCGATTCACAGATACAGAAACGGGCTCTTTTATTATGCCTTATTAAATACTTGTAGATGGGTCGTAGTATCTAATCAAGACAAAGAATGCATTCCTGTTTGAAAAATCACAAGAACACAAAATTATTTATTGCAGAAGTGAGGTACTGTGAATAGAAATCAACTTGAAAGTAATAAAATAGGGGTTGGAATGTTAATTTAAATAAGCGAAGTAGCAGAGTGATGATCTTTCACTTGCAGAAGGATGCACGAAGACACGTAATACAACTATTTTTTGTATTATTCAAATAAGAATTTGCAGAATCAAAACTTTTTTTTTAAAGAATTGTAAGTGAAAAATACATCTATGTAAGAAACTCCAGCTATTTTATCAATTGGCGTTTAATTCTAGGGGAAGTATTTTCAGTGTCATCACAGCACTTCAGAGATAATAAGCACGTTACTGGAGTTGTTGGAATCCCCATTCTCATGAAGTTGCTCCAGTGTCTCAGAAGCCACAGTATCTGGACAAGAAGAAATGTGCATTCCATTTATGTTTACATTAGCCTTTTTTGCAACTTTAAGATACTTGGGCAAATAAGTCTTCTCTATTGTATGGAATAACCCCTTCACATCTTTCCCATCAGGTAGATAGATAAGGCCAGTGGGAAGAAGAATAAAGAATTGATTTTGATCATATTTCCTCAAATATTTGAATAAGAGTTGTCCTTTGATAGATGACAAATGTTTCCCTCTTTGCTGGATAGACTCTAATTCCCTCACTTACTTTTTAAAGACTGGGATAATTTCTACTTTTGTCATTTTAGAAAATAATTTACATAACAAAAAAAATATGATCACTTCCCCTAAGCTCCCTCAATCATTTTCTCGAGGTAAAATTTTTGATTTATTCAACTAGGAGTTCTAGATGGCCATTGACTTCCATATTACAAAGCATTGCAACTGTTTTCAAAATACCTACTGTCTATAGGTCTATTCTAGCTGTATAGAACAGTAATGCAACATTAAAGACTGAAAGATGAAAAACTCAGACAAAAATGTAAAATGCTGAAAAAAGCCCATACTAAAGGAAATATAATGCTGCTCGTCAGATTTTGTCTAAACCAGTGAAGGGGCCTCACGTATTGCATTGCAAACCTTAGGAGTTACAAACATGCAGAGAATAGTGTCTCTAGTCTGAGACACTAGTCGAAATTCGCAGCTTTGAGTGATCCTTTATATGAAAGGGAGAATTGGAGAGTTACAATCCTCTTGTCAAAATGCACCCAACTTTTCTCTTGGTTTTCTACTTTCAACACTGAGAGTTATCAGGTGATAACTGGGCACTTTGTTTACAGGGGACAGCCCATAAATCTCTGGACTAATACTTCAGGCAGTCAATTCATCCCCTCAGCACTTTTTTGTTCAACTAAGGGCACTCTATCATCTCTCCAGCTGAATGTACTTTGCCCATGAGTCAGCTTTAATGCAAACTTCAGTTCTCTTTGCATTTGTTTTTCCTATCACCAACCACTTCTCCCTATAGTATAGCGCTGCTGCATGTAGGCACTCTGGCTAGGTACAGTCATTGCTCTTTTAACAGACATTTAAGACACCTGTGTTAGTACAGTGATCCATAGTCGAATAATATATGAAATGGATGTGTTTAGGGCTCAGCAATATTTTATTAATTAGGACATTAATGAAGTTTAATCTTCTACTGTTAGCCTAATAAAAACAGCCAGTTAAAATTGAGTCAACAAAGGGCTACAATGAACAATTAGACTTAAAATTAACCTGGCTTTCCATTCACTATCCCTTTAAAGCACCAAATTTCACACTGAAACAGATAGCCTATTGTATTCAATAGATCTGTGCAATTGTTATGAATTTCAAGCATTTAGATGCTCTATCATTAATAGATAGCATAGCTGGAACATAATATAATATTTAAATCTAATAAATGTTCATATTTTTTGTGCAGAAAGGTGTAGCTTGAACACAGTACCTGGAAGTCAGGAATCTGGTTTAGCTTCTCTCTATAGTCTCAGTACTTCATACCTGGTCTACCTCTCTTTCCTACCTGTTAGGCAAGCATCACTCAGTCCGTGATTATAAAGAGGTGTCATCTCATATTTCACTGTCTTTGAAGATATATGTAGATGGATATTTTCAGTTCTTGAGCTCATTTACTCATGTCTCTCTGTTGACAGAGAACATGGAATCAGTCTTCATGCTTTGAGGGAACACTGATATTAAAGATTAGAAATTTTGTTATTCATCTGAACAATGGCACTCCCCACAGCAAATCCTTTCCTAGCTTAGAAGAGAGAGTTCCGAAGTTAGAGGCTCTGCCTGTTTTACTTAAATCCCAGCTAGACATTTTGTGGGTCAGATACACTTTTTTTTTTGAGAGAGAGAACACCCACACTTGTCTTTCAATCTCTTAGAAACTTAAGGGTGTCAGTGCAGAAGACCCTTTCCACAGGATTTATTACAAGGAGTTAGGGTTCATTTTGCTTGGAAGTCTTCCCTGCCTGGAAGAGGCACTTTTCTCAGAGACAGCTTTAGATGTTTTCTCCTGCTACATACTACAGAAGTCTCCCTCTATGGGAAGAAGATAAGTTCTTGCAGACATGTTTGAAGGCCCCGATAGTGGTGGGCCAGGGATGATAAAAGCCCTGAAAGAACAGGGGGTGTGTCTTTCCCCAAGGCTCAGTGTTTTTAACATTGCTGGGCTCAATGTTCTTTAGTTTTAATGTTCTCGCCTTTGGAAATAAATTTGCCTAAATCCTTTGCATTTTTGGGGGTACTTATCTTTCTTCACAAAGGGAAACCTAATTTTTGCCTGCAACACTTCTTAAATGCAAATTATACTTCCAATCTTACTGACTGCCATCTCCATGCTCTGAGACTTTTCTTCACAGCCACTGTCTTTCTTAATTCATTTTATTAAGTTTTTCAAATTTAAAACTGTGGAAGAAATGGTTTCTGTGCCTTGGATGCTGACATTTGTTTCTGACATAGGTGGAGGGAAATTTCCCCTTTAAAATTCCATCTTCAGATAATCTTACAAATGAGCACTGGCCCTTTCTTCTTGCCAATAGAATCATTTTGACTGTACACAAACAAAACTGGAAGGTTACTGGTTCAGAGAGACAGGCCAAGCCGGCCCTGCATGCAAATATGTTGGTTTATTTTGAAGGAGGAGAATAGTGCAATGCAGTAGTTATATTAAGTTTCTGCATACTAATATGCTCTCACCTTCACCATCTCACATACTTTTTGTACTGTCAGATCATATTTCAGCATAGCTCCTAAAAAATTATCACAGATATGTCTATGTAAGGTAATTCTTAAGTAGAATAGGATAAGAATGTTGAGAAGTTCTGTCAGAAAAGAGGTCTTCATATCATTCTGAGTTTCTAGCTCGGCTTCAATTCTCAGGAGATTTGCTGGGGCAGAAAGATTCAGAGCATGCCCAAATACAGGCTCTAACAACTAAACAGGATTTAGGCATATTTTGGACATGAATCACAAGATGGATGTTTTCACACTGCCTGCTGTAACCCTCAAGGTAACAGGTCAAGCATTTTATATCAAGTAACTATTACCAACCTTCAAATGCTCTCACTTAGCTCAGAGTGAAATAGAGTGGTTATCTGTTTACACTTCTTATCAAAAGGAAAAGGGACTCAAGATGTATCCTTCCATTAGCAGCCTCTATTTCCAGCTCAGGCGATACTTACTTCCAAGATATCTGTCTCTTCGAATCCCATGCTGTACAAACTAAGTCCCCAAGTGCAGTGTAAGCTAAGTAGTCTATCTCAAAGCTCTAGGTTGTCCTCTGAAACTTGGCTGCTTTGTAGATTTAGACAGCAGTGATTTACCTGGGCTACGTACACACGGCTTCTGAGGGCAAAGCCCAACAACCCAAACACCCCACTTTATGGAATGTAAATAAACAATCTGCATATGATATGCATACAGATCCATTGCTTCTGGAGAGGGGCTTTTAGAAATGCAACCTTCAAAGTACCACTGGAGCACCAAAAAAACATTTATCCATTAATGCATTATAGAAAAAAGTACTTAAAAAAAAATCTTTGTCATGGTGTGTCTTTTGCACTCTTTGCCAACACTGAAATTATCTCATCCTTAAAGATATACAAATTTCACAGATTTTACACAGTTATCCTAAGTGCAAATTTTAGCAGCTCAGGTGTAGAACTTTAATCTATGTAACCTGCGCCAGCATCACGGATCTACTCTGTTTTTCTCATCTGATTTGGTCGTCAGACTAAGTGCCAGTGACATTTTCATTTTTCACATGAGCTCAACCAGTCATAGCTGTTCTTCAGACTATTTTCTTGACGGGTGTGTGTTCTGACCCTGTTTGATATAGTACTATAGCTTTATCTTGTGAGATAAATCTTCCTCAGTTAACTCATGTGGGAAGCCTCACATTGGAACTAATTTTGTGTGCAAAGTAAGCATGATACCATACACATAATCCAAAAGTACTTAACGTGCAGTAAGCTGCCCTACTTTTCATAGAATTGTCCTATTTTTCAGTAAGAGATTTTGCTTTCTTCCTTTATAATGAATTGGCCAAGTATTCTACTTTTTGCCATTGCATCTTACTTTTCTTTCCTTGGGGGAAAATAAGGCAGATAAAGCATACAGGGAATACGCAAAACATTTTTCCAGACAGTTGTGTACTGTTCCTTCTGTATTTCTCTCTCTTTTTTTTTCTTGTTCCATCAGCATTCATCTCAGCGCTAGAAAAGATAGCATTAAGAGCGGGCTTTGCTTCAGTCACGCCTTGTATTTAGATAAACTAATGAAGCACTTTATAGAAATTTATTAAGCTCAGGACAAGTACTGAGCTTGTCTTGTTACTGCAGGAAGACAGGTTGAAGGATTTTCTTGTGGCCATATTGGTCAGTCATAGAAACAAGAAACACAGATCATAATTATTATGCCAGTCCATTTCTTATTGTCTCTATTTCATGGTTCTTTGGTGTAAGAGCTAATGATGCAGTGCAGTGTTTACTGTGATGTCCACTGGGGCTTTGTACATAAATTTTAAGAGGAGGTTGGAAACTAATACGGTAAAAAAGAAATGGACCGTGCTATACATAGGAAAAAATTATTAGGTAATCACAGTTAACCACTAACATAGTTGAACCACCAGGAATGTTTTTCTATTCCAAAGTATGCACATATCAAGAACTAATTATATAAGTGACTCAAATTACTAGTAGTTGTGATGAAAACAGGATGTTGACAAAGTAAGCTGACCATATGACAAGGGCTGAACATTTCTGTAACTTCTCCCTGCACTCCGCCTCTACTCCTTTAATTCTGTATTCCAAAAGTTTAGCTTTGGTTGCAGAAACAACCTTCCTTTTGAACACACCCTCAAAGTAGATTTTAAAATCTATTGAGTCTGGGTTTTTTTCCTTCAAAATGCACAGAAAAAATAGTCCCAATGACCCTTTAACTGGATAAGACAGATCTTTCATCATTCTTTATACCCATACACATTCCTCCTTCAAACTCCAAGACATGGTCCTCACTCGGGGTTTTCTGCCCAAGAGACATACTGGCACCTCTCCTGCTGTTCAGCTGTAGATCATGTCTGAACTACTATATGTGATGACACCTTCTAAGCAGACAGAAAATAAAGCCTTTGTGTTGAGTCTGCTAGAATGTGTAGTAAAATTTGTTGTAGTGTGAGAGAAAATTCTTTGTCTCTTTTCTCATCTATATCTGGATCATCAGTTTTCATCATTCCTCTTCTTTAATCATCACTCACTGAAGCAATCACCTCTCCTCCCAGAAATTAAACCAGTGTCTCTTCACATGACAAATGTTCCTACAAACAGAGTAAAAAAGTACTCTAGTATATTATAACCATGCAGAGAAACAAAATGAACAATGTTATTCCAATTCTGACACTAACCTCTGCCAAAACAATGCTGCTGTGACTATAATTGTCTTCCATGTATAAAACAGATTTATGAAGACAAATGAAGATACTGAAATATTAAGAAAAAACAATGAGAGCTTGCAAAAATACAGATGGGAGGATGTCCCGTCTATAATTTGTTTGCATATAAATGTACCAAATGCTAACCTTAATTTTTTTCTTTCAGCTTTACTAAGTTACGTCCAAGGCCTGTGAAAGGTGCCAACTTAATATGTGCTGGTTTTAAGATCATTTCTTTTTCATTTCTTAGAAATGAAGACTATCTAGGGATGGAATTTTCCAATTCTTGATCAGCAGCACTGTATTACAACTGAGGCCAAGAAGGGTCTGTTTAAGAGACAAGTGTTTGAATTCTTTTCAGTGCTGTCCTTGCAATGACTTAAATTAGAAATTTTAATTAGTATATTTACTCATTGTCTTCTCTGTAGGAAATGCTTCTTATTGCAGAATTGTGGATACCTGGGCATATTTACAACTGAACAGGCTTGCAAACCTCTTTCACAAATTTCTAGAGCCATCATGAGAAAATTAAAAGTCCAGCTACAAAGAAATGTGCTGGATTTGGACTGCTGACCTATGTCATAGAATCAGAGAATCATAGAATTGTTCAGGGTGAAAAAGACTCCTAAGATCATTGAGCTCAACTGTTAACCCAGCACTGCCACATTCACCATTAAACCATGTCCCAGGTGCCACACCTACACGTTTTTTGAACACTCCCAGACATGGCAGCTCCACGACTTCCATCTTAATTACTTACACACAGAATTACAC
>VXBA01002275.1:0-79757 GCA_013399895.1 Serilophus lunatus
CTCAACCCGGGAGCCATTTCCAGATGGCTAGCAAGTATCACTTGGACTGGGGAGGGAGGGAACTGGTTTTCACCTGTGTTTGTGTTTCTCAGAGAGTTTGGAGGGTCCAAAGTCCTTCGGAGAGAGGGAAAAGATGGAGAGACACCTTTCCTACCCTTCCTCCTGTTTCTTTCAACTGATCATCTGGCTGAAAGGAACAGTTCCCTTCCTTTTTTNCTCCCTCTCCTTAATCTCCACTCTTGTTGCTGAAACTGAGTGATCCCAGCTACAGAGGCCTGAAATAACATTGCTGGAAGAATGTAATGAAAGCAGCCCCAGTCAAGCAGTCTGACATTTGTCTGTAGGAAGGAGGGAGCTGTGAGGTACTCACTGCCAGCATCAGAGGGACCCCAGTTTGTCCCTCCTCCTCCAACTCTTAGAGGCTTCTGCCACCAAGCTCCACTTTTGGAGGTTTCTACCATGAAAATGGGGACAGCTGAGCAGGACTTGTCCCAGCCTCATTTGCTGCCTAGACCCTCTGAAACCACAACTGCCAACAAAACATACTAGCCTTGTGTGCATGGTGCAGTTAATCAGAGGATCCAGGAAAGAAAGTCTATATACAATATGTACAGTGGGCAAATGAACTCCCAAAATGGAGTCTCCTCTTTATTGCAAATTCATCTGGTTTTATAGTCCAAAGACTGTTTAGGTTAACATAGCCAATAGGCAAAAGGAAAGGTAGTCATGTGTCACTGTCCTAGAGCCACAGGACAGTCACAAGATGATGTTTACATAACTAAGACATTACATCATAGTCTGACACGCTGTAATACAGCCTAACATTCTGCTACAACTCTCTCAGCCTTCCCTCGGGGGAGAGGTGTTCCAGCTTCTCATCATTTTTGCAGTCGTGTTTTGCATTTTGGAAGTCTATTGAGTTTTACCTGGTGGCAAAAGAACTGAAACTGAGTGATCCCAGCTCTGGAGGCCTGAAATCACATTGCTGGAGGAATGTAATGAAAGCAGCCGCAGCCAAGCAGTCTGACGTTTGTCTGTGGGAAGGAGGGAGCTGTGAGGGACTCACTGCCAGCATCAGAGGGACCCCAGTTTGTCCCTCCTCCCCCACTCTTAGAGATTTCTGCCACTGAGCCCTGCTTTTGGAGATTTCTGCCATGAAAATGGGGACGGCTGAGCAGGACTTGTCCCAGCCTCATCTGCTGCCTGGCCCAGTCAGGTTGATGAGAAGTGTTATGGGTAAATATGGGTGTCTCAAGCACCAGCAGAGACTCGTTTTAATGAAAAGAAAAATTTGTTTATTAAAGCAAGCAGGCAGTAAGCAAAAACAGCGCTGGGCGACCGGGGATTCTCCGCTCCGCCAGGTTCACACCCTTCTCTCCGAGTCCCTCCATTTTTATAGTCTTTCACACCCCTTTATTGCAGTGGTTCTAGTGTGATCTGTGCATCAAAGGGGGTCGTAATCCGTCCTCGGTGGTCTATGGGAGGCAGGATGTTTTCCTTCTTCACACTTCTTTGTTAACCTTCTCTTGAGCTGGTAAGAGATAGCTGCAAAAGGAAACAACTGCACAGGCATCTGACTAATTACTACAATTTCCAAGCTTCTTGTTATCTTCTTTGCTAGACTCTCTCTTATCCGTATTGTTTAGTAGTACTATGTGTTCTGTCACCTACTATAGTTGTTTTCTTGCCTTGACATTCCAGTTTTTAGGAAAAAACATTAAGTCACTTATCACATTGCCTGTCCTGCATCAGCCTTTTTAGCCATCAGCATGCTTGCCGCAAGCATGGGTAGAGCCCTTCTCACGTCTTCGTTTGCGAAGCCTAGCCATGATGATGATGATGACTGGCATGATTCATGATCCAAGAGAGTTATAGACACCAAAAGCCTGCTCCAGCAAAAGATGACTCAGATTAATTGAATTGCTCAAAGGAAAGGTCATCATTTCTTAATTTGTTTTTAGTTTTCTGTGGGTTTTTTTGGTGCCTCTTCATTGATATTCTTTCTACAGCTAACAAGTGGTTTCCAGCTTATAAAAATTAAACTCAGTCTGGGAAGATATTGTGCTGTGTCTCTGGAGAGAGTATGCTTATCATTCTAATAAATAGTCCACTGTATTTGTATTTAAAAAGTTACTTTAAAACATTTACTTTAAAAACAGTTACTTTAAAAACATTTACTTTAAAAACAGTTACTTTGACTGAAATGAGTTCCATAAATCTGCATGATGCTCCATCAGCTCCTGACTTCTACATTCGATAGTGATCCCTAGAGTAGATGTTGTGTGCTTTATGGGTTTCCTTGCAAATTCTTGTAATAGGTTAAAAATCAGTTTACTTATAATCTCACAGCAGCTCTATATCATTCTGTTTTGAGATATATGAGTATTATTAGTATTCACTAGTTCAAACAGAAAACATTTGTCATGATGATAAAGCAGGGAACATACTTCAGAAATAGGTCTATTTTTTGCATTATTTTATCTTCTAACTAGTCTTTTGAGAGGATACAGAATAGAAATCAAAAGATGAATGGTCCATAGAATTCTTGTCATTCGAAAACACCCTTAACATAATCATTTCTGAAAAAGACCTCAATTCAATGGAACTCAAACTTTAAAAGTGCAAGCATGGCATAAAACTAGTTTCACTTTGAAAAAATAAAAAAAAATACTTTGGCATGAACAGTTCAATAATGATAAAAGGATGGTTTTGACCCTGCATTCTTTTGGCTGCATAAAATTTTACAGCCAGAAATACACTCAGTATAAAGTCTATAAGAAAGTCTGAATCTTCTGCTGCACAGTTGCTAGGGAGAAACTATTTGTTTGTCTGAAATGAGTGAAGTTCAGAAGCTTCTTAGCAAGTCTAGAGACCAGCTTTTGCCCTGTTCAGAGTTGGATTCAAGTACATGTGCCTCAATGAGACAATGATAATCTTGGTCTCAAGAGCCAGGTGATAGATACAACTGCATGACACCATTGCTTAGGACACAAATGTTTCCCTTTTTGGTCTGCATACCAGAGGAAAGATGGAGGAACAGAATTAGCAGAATGTGAAATGAGTGAGTGTAAGGACATGTTGAAAAGTTGGTTGTTTGGGGTTTTTTATTATGTTTAACTGATAAAAAAAATTTAAAGATTATAAATCTACAAATATTTGATACCTGAAGATGAAAGCTGAGGTGTGCTAGTATATTATCCCTTGATTAGAGAATGTCAATCAAACAAAATGTAGGTTGTCCAACAAGAAAACAATACCTGTAACAGAAATTGTCAGTGCTGCAGGACTTCTATTTCATAACTGTATTGGTATGGTTGCACACTAGAGCAGCAGTTTCTGTCATCACTGCCAAAGTAGCAAGAATAGCAAAGTTAAAGTCACAGAAGTTCTCCACATCAGGATAGCAATGTCAAACAAACAGTGGTTTATTGTTGACTACAGGTAAAACAGAATAATATATTGCAGTGATTACCCGACCTTCTGTATTTATGGATACTTTGAAGGGAACTAAAGGAAAAAAAATTCAAAGAATTTGGTCCTGTATACATCTAACAGAATGAATGGTTGATATAATCTCATTTCTAAATATCCCTGACTCCACAAACCATAGAAAAAAATGTTTCTAATGCTCTGATACTCCTAGCTCAAAATAAAAGAATGAACCTCTACATAATGTTTTCAATATCTGTGCTTTTGTTTTACATTTTTAAATGGAGCAATTAACTTTTATTACTTTTCACTTCATTATCCTTTGTAAATCTAAGGGTCTTGTATGTTTGAAGCTCAACATTACTAGAACATGAATGAAGAAATAAAGGAAGAATAGATAAGAAAGAAATCACGTAGGAGGGGAAAGTGATGAGCTTGTGTTGATTTAGTCTTGAGAAGAGAAGGAAAGGAGAGGAGGTGAATTTAGCAGACCTAAACAGAACATGGAAAAGATTCTTCTCAGAACTGCACAGCAAAAGAACAAGATAAAATGCTCACAATTTGCAAAAAAGAATAATTCTAATCAGGAATTAGGAAGAAATTAGTAAAAGAGTGGCAAAACATGCCCTCATAGGAACAGTTTACCCACAGAAATTACGGAATTACCAATTTTGGAAATTTCAGAACTGGGTTGGAGAAGGCTCAGAACAACTTGATACAGCTTTGAAATTAGTCCTGCTTTGCTCACAGGACTGCCTGTATCCCTTCCAGATATGTCTTCCTTCATATTTAAATCTATCAGATCATTCTTTCCTGAGTTTGCTTATTTACTAATGAGATTTTACAGTCAGACAAAAATACTTAGATCTGGTTGCTTACCCACACATATGCTGATTAGTATGCTTTGCCACCACAGATTCCAGGAAACTCCTTCAGTCCTATTGTATAATAATACAGAAGGCTATTTTATCTGGAAACTGGTGTTTGACTCCTGCAGTTATTGGGTACTTCAGCCGGGGTTCTGTCACTTCAAACCCTGTTTCTCTACAACTCAGTGTGTGATATGTTCAATATAATTCTCAAAAGTAGAGAAACACAGTGAGAGCCCCGAAAGAGTAGCAATATTTCAGTCATAAGACATATAAATTCCATGGGAATAAATTTATACCGGTGTGTTGTTCATCTCTATATGGCCTTGCAGCATAGGCAACAAAAGGAAAAGCATTATCACTCCCAACCTTCAAGTGATTTAAATATATTCTCCTATAGATGGTTTTTACCTTGTATAAGTGTTTGTTTATAAACGTTAGTTGCATCACCCTAATTAGGGATGCAACTTAGTTCATTTGAGTAACTTCTTAGAAACTTAAATATTGAGTATTCAACAGTCAAAACTTGCTTGATTTATGTGAAATTGACATTTTAAAAAGCACTGGAATGCAGTTATTGCTTTAGCTAAAGTAAATTAATCCTATGGCATAGTTATGGACTGTTGGGTTTGATGAGGATAAAAACCAGAGCATTCAATGATGAATTTTATCCTTCTGTAGGATTCTTTACTATCTTATCAAATTTCAAAGAAATTATATAACGTAAAACATTAATTCTAGTCAGCCTTTCTAAAAACTTGAACTTGCTCAGATGACCTCAGGTTTCATAACTAGATGCTGATGACAAAGTACCTGTATTTAATTATTCATGTTCAGCTACTGTCTGAAGTGCACAATCAACCTTTTTCCTACTTATAAAACGCTTTTTGCTTTTCTTTTTTTCTCTTTTTTTAAAAGTTATTCTATCATGATGTGAAACAAGACTCAGCTTTGTGATGAACACTATTTTGTAGCTGTATATTACAGCAATAATGGAGCTACAACATTCACAAATCTTGAACTTTCTATAGCTCTAAAGTTGGTCTCTGTATGCACATAATATTCCTTAATGTATTTTCAAACATTATTACATTTATGTTTATTCTCAAGCACCACTCCAGCACAATTTTAAGAGTTTACAATAATGTGTTGATAATCAACTCACTGCAAATAAATCACATTCTCCTCTCCTCACATTCCAATATCCCATGACACACTTCTTAGAAAGATTGTTCTAGGTACCTCATTTTAGTCATTTTTTTATAATGGTTCCCTGCTGGTAGCATGTTTGGGAGAATTAAAGAACATATCTTCTGCAAAAACCTTCAACCAGTGTCACTGGGAAATTTTAACATGAAGCTTTTGATCTTTCTGAATATTATCTCTACAGTTACTCATATGGATACCATTGTCACCACTGCCTGTATAACAGTACTGCTATGGAAGTTGGTACATTCTCCAGACTGGGTAAAGCTTTGAAAAAAGAAACAGCAAAACTCTGAATTCTCCTCCACTTAAGAATCTTTGGCTAGCTATAACAGACATAGAAAAATAAAATAAAATCAGAAAGCCCATAGAAAAAAAAGGATGTCAGGTTTTTTTGTTAGTGTGGCATCTTCCTCCTTCACAATAACAGAAATATAACCAGAGGAAAATCAACATGAAATACAGAACTCATAGAAATAATTAGTTTTGAATCCAAATTCAAGGTCTGGAGACAGACACAGGGAGTTCTGTTACTACATGAGCATCAGGAGCAGGAGTTACTCTTATCAAAACTGGAGGAAGCAGCGGGGTAGGTGGGGCAGTAGGAATGACTGGGTTAATTAACTCAATTGTTCCCTGTACATAACACTATTTTATACTTGAAGACACAAATGGATGGATAGAACTCTGTGGACAGGGATTTCTAGTACTATCTTCTCTTCCTCAAAATTTATAGGAGTCATTCTTCAGCCCATTGTTCTTAAAAAATCACTTCAAACTAAAATGCATAGAAATTATGAAGTCAGATTTTCAATCCCTAAACACGAGTAAAAAATGTGTGTACATATATAGATGTATTTATAAAATGAAAAAAAACCCTCCTAATTTCAAACCGTTTATATCAATGACGTCCTGAAGCAGTTAATTTTGATTTAAAATCCTAGCTTTGGAAGAGACAGTACTAAATGGGAAATAACTACCACTGGATTGAGAGGAATTGTTTGGTAAAATTAATCCTCAGGGTACATAATTAACTAGAACCGGGTGTCTTCTCAGAAGTCAGTGACTCAATGAATTTTGTAAACTATTCTTCTGGCAAAAAAAATACTGTCTATACAGAGCCTAATAAATTACTATGTATCAGTGCCATCTATAGCCCTAGGTATTATCAATCAACATTAAGATATTGGCAGTTATTTTAAGCATACTTGTTTTGTAAATTATAATAAGCATATCAATTTTCAGATTATTTAGATGGTTAAGAAATATTTTTTTATTATCAAAGCTACTATTTCATAAATATCATATTGAAAAAATCCAGTTCCACAAAACACTTAACATCTCCCACTGCAATTAAAACAAACCAGAATTGAGGTTCCTGAGCCCTCTGAGGACTGCACACAAACACTAGCAAGATAACTTTTTTCTCCACTTACCATATAAATTCCTTGCAAACAAGATTCCCCTCTCCTCTTGAGAGGACAGTTTCCATTTTAAAATTTAATTTTCATCTCATTAATTTTAGCCAGTAACTTAGCCTTAAATTTTTTTTACATATTACTTTATGTTTTTGTCAAAAGAAAAGGATAAATGAAACTATATTAAAATGGGAATTAGGGTTTGTCATTGTCGTTTGTGAGTCTTTTTAATTTTCATGTTTTTCCTTCTTTGCCCACTCTTCTTTGCCTCTTGTCATTATGAAATTCCATTTTTCTCTATACTTACTTTTTCAGAATCCACTTTCTACAGGGGAAATATTTTCATCTCTGTAAATAATATAAATATACATATACATAAAGATATACACACAACCATGTAAATAAACAATGTGATTTCCTACAGTTTCAGTACTCCCTGATTTCACCCTTCAAATTTACACTTCTCATCAGACTATATGTTAGACAATTAATTATTTTCTTCCTTATAGTCTTATTTTCTGTTACCACTAGGAAAAGAATCTGAATTCAGTTGTATATATGACTCTTTTTCCCAATACTGGTCATCATTCTTTGTCAGTCAAGGTTTTTAAAAAATCTCTGCAAGTGTGACATTAGTTAAAGTCCTAAATTAGAAGGGAAAAGAGAGCAGAATAAACAACATATTAGCCTGGGGTGAGAGCTACTGCTATAGATTAAAGGAATAGAAAAAACATCTCCTCTCTGCAAGATTAATTGAGCAGATGTCTCTGCAATACAGTGCTCAAAGAAAAGCACCAGCTTAGTAGAAGTGCAGAAATGCTGTTGCAGGGCAACTCGATAGATGATAAAGGTCATGCTTTGCTCCAGGACTCTTAGACTTTCCCAGGGGCGTCCGGGACCTGTTCCCTTTCCTGCAGCACCCAGCAAGAACCTAAACCTGAGCATTACCTTACATTTTGCTTGTACAGATAGGCAACAGGTCCTACCCAGTCCCATTTTAAATACCTGCAAGGAAGGAGAATCCACAGACTCTCTGGGTAACATGTGATGGAATTTGGTCAAACGTACAATGAATAATAATACTGAATAATGAATAATACTCCCACTTACAAATTACCCCAGGAAAGAAGAAAAAACACAGAGACTGAACTAAACTGAAATTCCTTTTCCAGTAGATTCTATGCTTTAAGCTGTGTTGTCTTTGCTGCCAAGTAATTCTTCCTTGTGCATATTGAGGTCTCTTCATTAGTTCATACTAAGTTTGCTAATGTTATTACCCTTAACAAAAATGTATTTTTACATGTATTATCTAACTAATTGTAAAGTAAGCAAAAAACATAATCTGAAAGCTAGGAGAAAGATTATTTAACTTGCAAAAACTTGTATTTAACTTACTACCCGATTAGCAAAACTTCAGGCTCTAACAATCAATTATTTTTGTAATTGTAATTGTAATTGTAAGATTTGTAATTGGTTTTAATTGCTTCCTGACTGCTACTGAGTATCTTATACTTTTACTAGCCATAGGAAAACAGATCTTTTACTTGCAGCTTTATGTAACAAGAGATTACCCTCTACAATAATAAAGGTCGTATTTTACCATTTTAATAATTAGGGAATTGCATTGATAGTTGGTCTTGAGCATGAATCAATTTAACAAATTTGAATGGCATGCTGGTGGCTTGAATGTTTAATGGACATTAAATATATGTGAGAGAGACCTCATGAAAATGTCAGTGACACAGAGGGTTCTTTATCATAGTGCAGTGAATTAGATCGTTTCTTTTCATATCCTTTGCATCTAATTTCTTTCTATGCAGTGCTGCTGAAGCAAAGATATTTCCTAATGCAGACTAGGCCACATTCTCTCCTTTAGTGGGAAAACCAAAATTATTACTATTGAGTCCATCTGCTGTCTTTTTTAACAGCTATTTGTTGCAGAGGGAACTCAGCTGCAATGGAAGAGTCAGTTTAACGGGAAAAATGAAATGGCTATTTACCACACTGTCATCTGTGCCTGCTGAGTCCTGCTATTTCAGCTCACTAGCTATGTTTGGATGACTGCCACAGCTGCTACGGGGGGAAGGTGAAGAATCTGAGATAAGGACACAGCAATCAACAGCGGCATACCACACAATGACAGCCAACCCAGTTCCTTTAAAAGAATGATTTGTAGAAATTAATGCAGACTATATGTATGGATTGGAGTAGTTGTTTTGGGTGTAAGAAGAGATCCTTGCCTTGCCCTTAAAATCATAAATTCTTTGAAGTGATGAATAAGTTGTTCTTCTGAAAGTTGGTAGACCTTGCAAAGCACTTTGCAATCTTTTGTAATTATTTACATTGATATATTACATAGGGTAAAAAATATTTGTGATGGGGCTCTGAAGGGGTCCAAGCTACTTCCAGTTTACATTACAGAGAGGACTGGAAACATGCTAGAAATATGGACCTGCCCTGAATTAACTATATGACCTTCAAAAACATTACAAGGCTAAATACCCTGTGCATTTGTATAGATTAACATAGTAATTTGGAAAAAATTAGTCTGGCATCTTTTTTTCCTGGCCTGGATTGGAAATGTTAGAATTGATCCTGATGATACAGAGAGGTCAAGTGCTGATTAACATATTTCTTTATTGTTTGTTTCTATCTGTATTAAATTAGGCCCATGAGCATGCTCATTTAAATTGCAGGTGACATGTCACTGTGTTGAACAACATCTAGAGCAGAGTGGACATGAATGACTTCTACTATGTAAGACACCTGCATAGATCTGCAAGTTGACACTACAATCATGTAGCCTTAAAAACCTGACCTCAAATCACAGCTTCTACTACCTTGGATATACTCTGAAATTGTGCACAAAAGTTGATTGCTCAAAAATGTTGATTGCTTAAGCTATACTGCTTGCAAAACTGAGAGCTTAATCCTCAACTGGAATTGTAATTCTCATGTTTCTGTATAACTCTCAACTAGTTAAAAGGTACAGATAATTTTTTTCAATTTTTATTTGTATTATTTGTCCATCACATTCATATCATGTATGTTTCTTCACTATCACAGTAGTGAAGTGCTTCTTAACATCTAGTGTATTTAACCTCAGATCATACTTGGAAAGCAGACCATTGTCACCACTCTCAAGGAAACTCCAAAAGCGAGGGTTGCATTTATTAAAAGCTTTGGGGAGTTGATACCAGTACAAAAATTTAACAAAGCCCTCTTGAGACTCAGGCTAGTTGGTTGTCATTTGTTTCTTTCTCTCAAAAATGTTAGACAATGGATAGAGGAAAAAATAAGAAAATCAAGAAAATTGCAATGAGATGGTTGTTACGGATTTAACTGATATGAGTGTTTTCTTCTGTTAATTGCTTATGGAATTACATACATTGTGAATTGTAGGGAAATAATTTAGAAGTGAAATTCAAAAAGTCCTTTAATATAATATTTCAGTGACGTTAGCAACATATATATTGCTGGATCAAAAATCATATTCTGGGGCATGTTAATATGTGGTTTGCTAATGTACCAATTTGAGACACGGGAGAATTATTTAACACCTAGAACAGAAGTTTGTTACGTGAATGCTACACGACTTATTATAGAAAAATATAATATAAATAATAATAATTATAAAAAATATAAATACATAAATATTTATACCTTAATGCCAATCACCCACAGACCCGTGATTTCCCAAAACCACACACAAACACTAACCACCTAAACACAAAAACCTCCATCCACACCAGGGAGAACCACACGCTTTTCCACTCTGCAGCCCCACCTGGAGAAATCCCACATGAGAAAGGCAAGTTCTACCACCCTGCAGTCCCACTGGAAGAAATTAGAAGATGAGCCCTACCACCCCACAGCTCCATTCTCTGGGAACCCACAGAAAAGGAAAGGAAAAAAAATACAAGGTTCCTGGAAAAGTTAACAATGGGAGAGCTCAAGCCACCAACTGGAAGTGTTGGGCTTGCTGCTACAGTATCTGGGGTCTCCAGGGAGTCCTTGCCAATGCCAGAGAGAAAACGCACAGAACAATCAGGCAGCTGCAATCCCAATGGCTGGGCACGCCCTCTCAGTCCGTGTGGATGGGAGCAAAGAGGAGGGACCCTTGCCCGCACTGAGCTTTTAAACCCCGTTTAAGCCCACCTGCCCAGTGCCCGTTCTGTCCAATCAGAAGCAGCTCTGAGCCACCCATCCATCTCCCTCTTCTTACATCACTGCAAGATGGCAGCGCCCAGCACATCCTCCTGGTCCGGACCTGGCAGCAGTGGCGAAGGGCTTCGGACCCCCCAGCACTGCGGCGGTGAGGGGTGCGCCCCTGCACTGTGTGCACACCCCTCTCCGCAGCCTAGGTGGCTGTGAAGTAGACATACACAGGAGGACGGGACCCTCCCACCACCGCACTGGCCCTGGCAATCCCTGTTCCCGGGGTGTCACCACTGTGTGCCCCTCCTTGCACCCACTGCTCTGGAGATAAAAGAGGCCCAGGTCCCATGTCTCTGTGCAACAGTCCAGGCAGTGGTGGATGTTTGCTCATTCTCCAAGCCCACTCCGGGAAAACAAGAAATAAATGGAAAGGGATTTAGCACAGTCACACATGAAAGGTACCCCCTCCCCTTCTTTCCCAAACCACCAAAACCATGACAGGTAACTAAAGGCTTACAATTAGAAAATATTTTTTTACTGCAGACAACCTGAAAGTCTCCCATTTAACTTCACATTATAAATGACCTCCTACTCAGAACAATTTTCACAATATAGTACTGGATTTTTTTAAACAGTGGCTTTTAACTGCACTGAAAATGTTCAGGAGTATATTCATCTGGCTTGTGATGGATTTCTGAGGATGTATTGCCGAAATAAACACATGCAAATACTGGCTTCTTTAAGGCATGGTGACCTTTTACACAGGATTTCATTAAATTAAAATTAAAAACCCTAAATCCTGAAAGTTATCTCTTCGGTATTGTATGTACTTATAAATACTTCAAAACTAACATCAGAACAAAATCAGGCTGAGCTGGAAATGTGATACATATATGAATGGAATTATTAATGTTATACAAGAAAATAGATGGACTTCTATGGATAAGTATGAGGTAAATTATCCTCATCTTAGTTCTTTGAAGGAAAAAAATACACAGATCTAGTACTGAAGACCTTGCTTTGGGACAGATTTATTACAGATGCTGCCAACACAAAAGACTAGTCATTACAGTTACGGTGCTGAGATCTATGAGAAAGACTACACCAGGCTCTGAAATAGATAGACTTTAAACTTTGCATTCAACATGTTTACATTTTTCTTGAGCCCTATTGAGAGTTAATATCAGGATTGAATGCAAGTCTGTTGCTGGAAATGGCTGCAGTTAAGTAAGCCTGAAATCTAAGACAGCTCTCATACGATTATAAGCATTTTCTTACTTCAGGAGGAAACAAAATAGGATTTCTATCATATAATGTATAACTGTAATCCAACTATATTTACATGTTGTCAAGGTTTGATGGACAAGTTATTTGTTAATAAATTATGGATACAGATGTATTAAAGAAATAAGAATTTATTATATGAGGTAGGAAAAAATTAACTTAAAAAAATTAAAATACCAAAAAAAAAAAAAAACGCAGAAGAAAACCCAAAAACCACTTCCCAAAACCCAAAAATGACCCACCAGATACATATACACCAATCTCCATCCCCACCAGACAATAAACAAAACAATTAAAAAAAAATATTCCCCATTTCAATTTCAAAAAGTGCAGTTGATTTGAGGTAGATGGTAGGGGGCGCTGATGTCCGTGGAGGCAGCCGTGGTGATGGATGGAAGATGTGCACCTGTAGCTGGCTAATTTCTGGAAACACGCCACCAGAGCAAAGGGACGACCAGCAGAGCATGTGGTGACTGGCAAGATGGTGGATACCGGAAAAACCTGGGCACTGACAACAGTCTTTCTCTGATGAACTCCCAGGCGTGGAAGGGAAAAGACTGGAGAATTCTCTGCTTTTATAGTCTTCCAATCCTCCCCAAATCATCACCCTGTGCGTCTCCCCCAGCCCACCCCAAAAAGGAGTGGTCTCGCTCCTCACTGAACCCCCATTGGTCCTTCCAGTGCCGTTCTGCCCCCAGCTCCGCCCCAACTCTGCCTCTGGGCCCTGTCAGCCGAAAAACATGGTGGACATCACGTGCCGCCACCACACCACCGCCACCACAGCCACCAAGAGCACCCACCGCCACCAGCCATGACGATACCCCTGTACAGGGGGTCCAGCTGTGCCCTTGCCACATGGAGAAAAATTCCCAAAAAGCTGCTGCAGAGCATAGCTCAGCTCCCTCCACCACCCTGCCCCGAAGCCAACATGGCTCAGCCACACGCCACCACCCCGCCACTGGGGCTGCTGCCCATAGCTGGACCAGCATGGAACACTGCTGCGTGACTGCCGGCAGGCCACTGACCAACGACCGGAGGGGACCCACCCGCTGCCGCCAGTGTGTGCTTCATGCGTCCCCATTCAGTGCCACATTCACCCAACTGCCTCGCAGCTAGGCAGTGAACCGGGACACCGCTGAGAATTGAGCCAGTGCCCAGAGTGCCCAGGGCCCCTTGGACAACAGCCTGCCACCCTGGCCATGGCCGCCCACCCTGAACCGGCACCACCACTGAAAGTCACAGCAACCCATCCGCCGCGCCCAAGAAAAACCCACAGCAATGGACACATGGAAGATGTCACGCTGCAACCAGGCTCCCCCAAAAACCTCCCTTTCCTGGCAATCCCAGTCCCCCCAGCACCCCGGGGCATTCCTGGCTGTCCCTGTGGTTGCAGGGCCAGCATGCACCACAAGATCATGGTCTTGAAACTCCCTCCCCTAGCCCTTCCCTATCCTAGTCCCACATGCCTCTCCCCCATCCACCCCCCGAAGCAGAAAACACACATGAACCTAGGGGCAACCGGGTGGGGGAGAGGAGGGGAGAGGAGAGGGAAGGAAAAAAAATCTTTTTATTTAACATAGGAAAAATTTTCCCAGTCTCAGCTAGCCCACAACACATGTTTAGCATTATGGATGAGAAAGATCAAAGAAATTTTAAAAATTAACAAAAGTATGTTTTAATGGTGTTGAGTTTAGCCATGAGAATAACACCAAAGAAGTCAAGGATCTAAAATGAAAACACTGCACAGATGAGGTTGCTTGTCTTGACCAATCCATTTTTTAGGTAGCAGTAGTATTAAACTAAAGCAAATGCTTTTCTGAGTTTCCTGTTGCACTTACATAATATGACTCTTTATATATCAGCTGGAAAGTAAAGCAAACTGTTTTGAAATACCTGTGGCAGGGTAAGGATATGAGTAATGAGTGATGGCCAGTGGGGATTTGTTATGAACCAAATATGTCAGCTCAGTCAGACGCCCTCCTCTGACAGGTTTCCAGACCTTACGGATAAGAGGAAAAGTAGGCAAGCTATGTCTTGAATATAATAAAGCTTTTTGACATTTTTTCAGATGACATTCTTATGGATAACTAAGTGAAAGGATTAGAAGATGAATACAAACTGTTTGGATAACTGTACTATGTAAGATCTACTATGTAAGATCCTAAAGAGATCTGCTCTGCCTTTGGGACTAGTCAAATATTCAGTGTAATCATGACACACCTTACTTAATTTATTAATGACATCAGTAATGATAGATTATGCTTGATGTACAAAACATGCATTGAATTCAATGTTGCAATAACAAATAAGAAAGCTGCTCTTAGTAAGACCATGATGGTATTCAGTAGGGTTAAATGCAAGGATCCTAGACAGAAATAGTTAAACAAATACACAATGACAAACTACTCGCATGTTCTTCATATAGACTGGGAAACAAGATGCTGGCATGCAGTGCCATGGAAAGGAGTCTGAGGGTCTTTGTTGAAGGCAAGTTGAATATGAATCAGCAGTGTCTTGGCAGCCAGAAGGGGAAAATGTGTTCGGGGGGGCATCAGGCAAAGCATCTCCAGCCAGTCGAGGGAGGTGATTGCTCCGCTTTGCACTGCACTGGCGTGACTTCATCTTGAATACTGCAGCAGTTTTGGCCACTAAAATATAGGAAGTATATTAAGCCATTAGAGAATGTCCAAAGGAGGGCTATGAAGATGATTCAGTCTAGAAGGTAAGCTATATGAGGAGCACCTAAGGTCATTCAGGGTTTTCTTCAGCCTGGAAGAGACTAAGGGGAGACCTCACTGCAGTCCACAACTTCGTTGTGAGGGAAAGAGGATCTCTTCTCTATGGTGACCAGTGACAGCATCCGAGGGAATGGCCTTAAGTTGTGTCTGAGGATATTTAAGTTAGATATTAGGAAAAGTTTTTTCACCTAGAGATTGGCTGAATGCTGGAACAGGCTCCCCAGGTTAAGTGGTCACAGCACCAAACCTGCCAGAGTTCAAGAAACATTTGGACAACACTCTCAGGCACATGGTACGATTCTTAGGGATACTATGTGCAGGGTCAAGATCTGGACTTTGATGATCTTTATGAGTCCTTTCCAACTCAGAAGAGTCTATGATTCTATGACCGGAACTCCTGTTCTAGGTCTAGTAGAGGACAAGACAAGTCTGAATTAGGCACATTTTGCTAAAAAGCCCAAGAAGTGGACAATATCCTCAATACCATTCTAAGCTTTACAGCCTAGAAATCTACCCTACAAAATATATAACGCAGGTCAATGATTTTAGCAGTTAAGAAAAAAGGAAAAGAGTATTCTAGGAAAGATGTAGATTTCTTGAAGTCATGAGCAATGACAATAATCAAGAGGTCTCAAAAATGTGATTTATGGGAAAAAACAGAATTAATTTCTCTTGTTTAGCAGCAAGAAGGGAAAAGGATGAGAATTCGGGCAATGGATTTCAAGTATGTAAAAGAAAAAAAAAAGAAAAGACTACTGTGCAGAGAAAGAATAATCTCTTCTTCATGAACATGATGAATAGGACAAAAACTCATGGGTGCATACTTCAGCAAGAAAGATTTAGGTTAGATCTGAAGGAAAATATTATAGCACGAAGTATAGTGAAGCACTGGGATGGATTGCCTGGCATTTCCAGAACTGGATGTCTTTAAGAACAGGTTAGCAAAACATCTATCAGGGTGACACAAGGTATAGTTATTGTGGCCTTGGACAGAGAGGTGGACTGGGTGAAATATTGAAATGTTCAAACTTCTGATTATGAGTTCTGATTATTTGGTTGTAGATTATTATCTGACCTACTGCTTATTTAAAATAATATTGTCTTTTACTCATCCACACAGTTTAATCATGTCTTTGATTTGACTATAAAACTGAACAGTTGCTTTGATTTTTTTTAATATTATTTTGGGGTATCTGTACGGTTTATGGCTGCTTGCTACATCTTTTTTGATTTTTCTACATAAAAATTCATCTTACATTTATCTTTTGTAAATCACTGGAATGCAAACTGTTAAGAACAAAAAATTATTTTAATTATTTGAGGGCCATTTGTCCCTCTCTTTATTTTAAAACTGTTTGTATATAATCTGCATGAGTACTTCAGATTTCTCATATAATTGGGCATCTGTTCTATTTTTTCATCCTTTTTTACAATACCTTACAATTCCTTAAATTTTTGGCTCTTGATTTCCTTAAAAATTGTGGCATGCAATTTTTTCTATCTTACACAAGGTTTTCTATAACTTCTTATTTATTATATTCATAAACATGTTTTAATGTTGCTAAACTGGAGAAAGCAATTAATATTCTTTTATCTCATCGACTGACAACTCTTTTCCGTGCCTCCTTAGTTTCATTAGCCTTCCCATTTTTCCTATCAAATTATTTCCTTTTAAAAAGGAAACTCAGTACTTCTACAGTTTTCTCTTTTATAATTTCATAGTCAAATTTAAGCAGCCATTCCATGAATTCCTGATTCCCATTGCCCATCAATTCAATTATGGTTAACTCAGCTTTACCAAGAGTTGATCAGTGCAAAATAACCTTCCTCCTAGACTTACATATAATCTGTTACTTAAAGACACTTTTGATTTTACTGTTATTTTTCTTTTTTTTTTCTTTTTTTTTTTTTTTTTTTTTGGGAGGGGGGGGATTTAAAAAAAAAAAAAANTTTTTGAGAGAGAGGGAGCATTAAACAGGAAAAAAAAATGGACTGATTTTTAAGTGTGTAATAGCAGAGCTGGTAGAATTTGACACCACTCCAATTTACACCAAGATAGTTAGCTACACAGTGCATTATACATACTCTAATAGACATGATAACAGAAAAAATACAGTGTTTTGATCCCTTTGCCTTTAGGATAACAATATCTATATAGGACTGTGTAAAAAAACCCACATTTTTTCCTCTATCAATGTTTTTTCAAATGAGTACAGGTGGCATGTCACTAGAAAATGTTCAGTTTCCATAGAAGCTAACAGAGTAAGTTTCCTCCTTTGGGATACTGACAGCATTGTTTTCTTCACAATTGCAAATGATGGATTCAGAGTAGCCATTGAGAATGGCAGGAGATTTTAGATTCACTTATATGTTTGATCAGTTTTGATGGGACTATGGCATGCTGTACCAAATATAAAAGATTCAATGCAGAGAAACTACAGTCTATAGCAATGTGCAAGAATGTAATTTGAAAGTGACAGATATGAAAAAAGTCTTCCCATAGGGAAAAAAATGAGATCATCTTAGCATTGTTCAGGCAGAAAAAAAAAATCACTTAATTCCTTTTTTTATTTTTTTCTCCAGAGTGTGTTCCCTTTCCTGTAACAATAAAACCAAAACTTAACTATATGACTAAATAACGTTAGGCACAGAAAACGTCTGAAATCCACAGATAAAAAAATTGTATCTGCTTTTTAGAGACCAGAACCATGTATGACTGTTTAACGGCTTCCCATGAAAAAAAAAAAAAAATAAAAAAAATCATGATGCATCATTATTCAAATGTGTTTCTTGTTTCATCTGCTTTCCTTTTGGAGAGATATTGTCTCTCTTTTATATTTCACCTCTAGTTTTGTGTCAGCCAGTCAGTGCATAAAGTTCAAAATAAGAATATTTTTTTATGAGATTTGCTTAAACTCTGAAAATTTTAAATTGCGATGTACGTCAATTAGATGTACATCTTCTAACCATAATTTTATTTCATTTTTTCTGCTAAGACCAACTCTATGATATGGTATTATTTCATTCATCTGAAGACAGATGACGACACTGTTGTATACTGTAAGGGGCAAATGAGCTATACAATGTTCATCTGTTGTATCACTTCAGTGCAAAATTAATGAACATGTAAACAAAATCTGTTCTGCTATGCATTCTCATTTTAAAATGTCAGAAAACTCGATTATTGCATACTGTCAAATATAAAAAAAAATTATTACACGATCCTTCAAATTAGGGGTGAAAATTTCTTATGAGTAACATATTCAGACTCATCTTTGTGCTCATACCGTTACCACCACCTTGGAAAAATACTACTGACAAACAGGAAGCTGTTAAAAGAAATCTGAAGTATCTAGTAATCTAGTACCAATCAGTCTATATTCATATACAATACCGTGCATCTTTAATGTTATCTTCCTCCACCAGTCTTGTTAATCAGGCAATTATCACTGCCCAAGTACTCTGCCTCTGAGTGAGTTATGGTCAATTTTTTATTAAATTTGCATACAAATGTCACATCCCATGGTTCTTTTGCACAACCCAGTGACAGAATTCGTTCCCAGATTAGTAACTAAATTGATGTTCAATGGCAAATTTTGTCTACTAGGAGTTGAGGTGGAAAAAGGTTGCAAGTTTAGCCAATATAAAAAAATTAAGATAATTAGTAAAATTAAATTAGAAAAAATGGGATATAAGAGTGCAAGAAGCAAATTTGAATTAAGTTTAAAAATGTCATTATTGGACTCTAGTTTCCTTCAGCCAATATTTCAGCATCCTCCTGTACAGTATCTGCATTAACATTATGGCTGTAGCCTGTTGTCTCTTGGTTAGAAGAGATTTGATTGAAAAAGGGATTTTCCCTCATTAAAATGTGGTAGTAGATAAGGAAGGATATACAGACACTGGAATATTCAGGATTTTGAGACAGAAATGTTTCTTTAAATGAAGATGGCTTCATTCTGCCTCTGAAGACATGTTCTTTCCCCACCTCCCACCCCTTTCCTCTGTGATTAAATCACTGGAGCGAGAGAATATTGATCTGTGATTTCTCTTTGGTCAATGGAATGGAAACAGGAAGATTAGGAAGAAATTATAGGAGCTGTGAACAAAAAAAATAACAATTTTAGGAACGTTCTGGTTTAGCAGTACTCAAATCTGTCAAAGAAGACTGTATTAACTTGAATGAAGTCCCTCTGACTACCTTCTCTCACATTGCCAGTAACAGAGAACTTCTGGCTTACATGCCCAAGTCTTTCCTGCAAAGACATCGCACACAATGCCTGCACAATTGTGTCAGTTGCAATTATTGTTCTTTAATCTATTTTTTATATCGTTACCTGCTTTTTCATAATCGTTATTTAACTGTAAGAGAAAGAGATTTAACACTTACCTTCTTCTGGATATTTTTCCCACCATGTAATTCACGCATTTAAAATATATTAGTTAATTATATATAGTTTAAATATATTTAAGATGCAAAGATCTCTTTATTTTGTTGATATTAATTAATTAGTTTTCACTTGAGTGTTTTTCTGGCTGTGAGATCATGAAATGTTCAAAATAATAACTGATAGATGAGGTTAAGTACATTTCACTAATTAGGACGCTGTGGGGATTTGTAATTGATTTAATTGAAGTTGAATGAACTAGTAGATATATGAGTAGCATATAAAAAGGAACACAAGACTGTGGGGGGCAGATATTTGGAAACAGAATAATTTTCTGGGAAATTATGTCTTAGCTGTTGATTTTTCATAAGAACTTGATCACAAACATAGTATTTCTCTTCATTTTTTACATTACACAATAAATTAAAAAAGATTATTCTGTAGGGCTGTATTTTAATATATGAACATTTGTTTGTATATGGACACATATATTTTTATATATAGAAATACACACATATATATTCTATATATGCACCATATACACATATGTACCTTTTGAATACTGGTCTCTTCCTTGTTTTTATAACGTGTGAGAATATACTTATATGCATAAACATATTTTCAAACACACATATGCCATGTTTCACTTTATATATACCCTAAAGGTAATGAAAAGGAGATAAAACTTTTTTTCAGAGAATGAGTAAAAAATTAAGTAGTAGCACAAATTTGACAAAGGATCAAATCATTAAGTATCCAAAAAAAAAAAAATCTGAAAGATTATGAAAACAAAGTGTACTGGAGCCAAAGCTGCATGGTAAGTTGTTGCTCAGCCACATGAACCAGGGAAAACAATATATGAACCTAGCCCACTGATCACTTATCAGTCTGTGTTGCTGTATCGTCTCTCATCAGCCAGAGTAGTTATAGCTTTCTTTCTGTCCTTGTAGCCAATGCCTGTTAGGGGAGTCATTGAGGACATTCTGAAAATACTTTATTTGTTGTACCATAGAATGGGAATCTAAAAAGGCACACTGTCTGCTGGGCTATGAGGTTTTCTTTGTATTCAGTGGCCACTTATGCTGACAGAAAATTTTGCACCATTAGAAATGTATGTAACTTCCTGCTACACCAGTCCAGTAGGTGACCTGCAGCATTACAGGAATTTTTTTCATCGTTTTGTGTACATCTGAAATGTAAATATATTTGAGTAGATTTTTCTTATTTCACATATTATTTACTCTTGATTTTTAAAGTATAACTCAATACTGGTACTGTGAAACTATGCTCCGTACTAGACTGCTGCAGTTTTGTACATGTATGTTTAAGGGTTTTGTACTACTATCGTCGTTATTTTGTAAAAGACTATTGTGTTTGTTTTGTACTAGACCAATGCTGGTTTGGAAGTATATTTTGATACTTTTCTTGTCCCTAGAGAGCCAGAAGCCCAAAATGTTGCCTCTTAATTTTAATTTCATGGAGCTTAAACATGGCAGCCATTGCCTAAAACATGTCTACAATGAACATGTGTGCACATTTACTGACGCATACCCAGTTTTGGAAAACAGAATTTACTTAAGACAGGTAAAGTGTGTACATCTGTTGCAGTGAAAATCTTGTTTCTAGTCAAAGAGGAAGCATACTTCATGTACAAGTAAAGCCCAGAATTAATTGTTAGTATAAATGAAATCTCTTTAGCCTCATGATTATTAGCCCAGATCTAATTATTGCAGAAAAAAGAAGGAATAACTATTCAGTTATAATTGTTTGACACACACTTCTCATTTACTCCTCCTTTCCCTGCTCTTTAACATTTGCAGTTTCTTCTTGATCAGTTTTAGGAGGTTTATCCACCATGTGAAGTACTTCACCAGGAGAAATATGAATCCATGGCTTCTTCTTCCTATGAATAGGATCCACTTGGAGAGAGTTTTGTATATTTAATACTACACTTTTACACCCTTCTCTTTCTTCATTGGTTTATAACTCTATGTTGTATCCAAATTCACTGAATATGGGATCTTTTATGTATGTTATATATTATTTCCCTATTGCCCCTATATCATGCTTTTACCAGCTCCAAATCTGCATTTTTTTTACTTAACGAGTGAGTTATTTATACACACAAGGCTTCTGTGCCAAGCTTGTGCCTGTACTTCCCTCTTCTGCATCCTCTGCCTCCACTTCTAAAGGCCTCTGCAGTTACATCAGGTCTGCATTTCTCTGATTTATGTCTTTACATTAAAGTCATAAATACCTCATTCCACATTGAGTAATGGCTTGTTGCAGTTTTCTAAATAAAACTGTGGTTGTAATACACAAAAATAAACAAAAGCAAAAGAAATTAGCATTATGCTTCTGGTGTGGTGTCTCCAGGGGATGTTAGTTCATTCTGATCTGAGCAAGAAAGACTCTCAAATTTTACAAAATTATCTCTTAAAATACTCTTTATTTGAACTAACAAAAAGATATTAATATAGGTAATTTTACAGCCCTTGAGATGTTGGAAACTCCAAGTTATTGAATATGAAATGGGCTCCAACCAGGGGACAGCAAACTGTCAAGGTCCTGTCCATGGAAATGCTACTTTTTGTTGATCATTTGAACTCCTATAAGAGTAAAAGGCAAGCAACTCTATCAGTTATTTTTACCATCAAATAAAAAGGATGTTCACACGAGAACTTCTTGCTGCACTTCCAGATAAAGGCAAGGACACACAGGAGATATATCGGCCAAGTGGGAGCTGCCAACACACTCCTTGGTTGCAATTAACTGGCTGCATTTATCCAGTGGCAGGGGAAGATGTGCAGCACAGTAGAGGCCTGAATGCCATGCTGTTCGTGCTGATAGCACAAGCACATACCTACGTCCACTCGAGATAACTGCCGTGTGGATCACTACTTCCTCAATGTGCAATTGTATTCCCATCAGGATCACTAGACCTGGGCTCTCAGAGAGATTGCTAACACTGAAACAGATTGCTGTGGGTGATTGCTAACAAGTGAAACAGAGCTGTGGGTGAGTGAGGAAAAGCTGAATCACGTGCCTCAGTCCTGAAACCCTGCAAACCCAGTACAAAGATTATGGCCATTTACCAACAACCCTTTATTTCAGGGCTATGTAATTACAAATCAAACAATATGGCAAATATTATTCATATAATTAATTGTCTTATGATAGAACTTAGTCTTGCAGCCAAGACATGGACACAATCATTTGTACCTTATAGAGTAAAACCTGTTTTCATATCCAAGCAGACTAACATTTATGAGAATTAAATGAGTAACACTTCCCTACAGTTTGAAAAATATCTTTTAAAAATATGTTAGTTGAATATATATCTACCTAAGAATTAGTGAGATAAGTAGAATTATGTTAAATATAGCACACTGAAACTAAGGAATTTGCAAGAAGTATGTAACTGAATTTCTACCCCACAAAAGCTAAAATTCTCAGGGCAAGTTTGGAGGAATAATAACACGATGAAAATGCAGGGAAGGGAATAGAGAATGTTTAAAGCTAAATTAATGTATATCCAAAGGTTATGCACGTCATGTAGTAATAAATACTGAAAGAATAAAAAAGGTCAGTAGGGACGTACAAGAAAGTCTAAAAATAATTGAAGCAGGAAAATAGCCTATCAAAGTTATAAAATATCCAGTAAGAACTTAGAGGAACTCAGAATGAACCCTGATTGAGAAAAGTAATATGGAAAATAATAAAAGGAAGAATCAAAATTATGTGGGTTTAGGAGCATATTTAAAATACCATGACAAATTCTACTTAATATGAGGAGTGGTCTTCACAGCTACAAAATAAGCTCCTTCACTGCTGCACCTCAGAATAGATATAGATTATTTCAACAGACTAATGATGAATGAAATAATGAGTGAAAGCTACTTTGAAGACAGTTTTATCTGTGTTCAATTATGAAAATAAAAAACATCAGGATACCATTTAACTCCTACTTCTTTCCTGTTCCCTTCTCCCCTCTACAGTATTTTTAATTAAGATTGAATGAAATTGTTCAATTTTTGAAACATTTTACTTCAAGTTTGAGCACCATGCCACAAAAAATTGCAAACAAGGATTATGAACAAAAATAGAAAGAAGGGAATTATGTTCTTTCATTCGACAGCCTAATCCTTTCTGATTTCAAGTCAATGATGGTTTAATACAAAATAAAATGTTAGAATGATCACTGGGAATCAAATCTGTGCTCAAAACTGCAATGACTTTGAATTCAGACCAGGTTTTGCAGAATTTTTCACCAATTTTATATCTCATCAAGGGTAGTTTGGCAACTTCATCAGGAAACCTTCTCCAGTGTTTGTTCACCCTTGTGGTGAAGGAGTTTTCTTTCTAGCTTTCTAGAATTTTCCCTGACGAAATATCCATGACCTGTTCCTTCACAATGCTTAAGAAGAGTCTGGCTTTGTCCTTTCCTTGACAAGCTACTAGCTATTTGAAGGTAGCACTATATAATTCCTTAGTTTTCTCTTCTTCGAATTGAGCAAAATCAACTTCCTTGGCCTCCTCTCATACGTGCTCCTTAATCATCTTTGTATTCTTCACTTCCTTGTACAAAAAAAATGCAAAACGGAACATAGTTCTTGTGCCAGCTCAGGAGAGCCAAGTAGATGGGAATAGTCATCTGGCAAACTGCCTGCACTTTTTTAATACAACCCAGTATCACAGAATGGGTAATGTTGAAATGGACTACAAGGGCCCAACTGTTCTTAAGCACAGCCATCCTAAAGCACATTGCACAGGATTGTGTTCAGATGGTTCCTGAATATCTCCAGTGTAGGATACTCAATCTATTCCAGTATGCATTCACTCACACAGGAAAAGTTCTTCTTCATGTTCAGGTGGAACTTCCTATGCATCAGTTTTTGCCCGTTGCCTCATGTCCTATTGCTTGGCACAACTGAAGATGGCCTGCTTCCATCCTCTTGACACTCTCAGATGCTCATATACATTGACATTGATAAAATCCCTTCTCAGTCATCTCTTCTTGAGGCTAAACAGATTGAGCTCCCTGAGTCTGTCCTTATAAGAGAGGTGCTCCAGTCCCTTAATCATCCTTGTAGCCCTCTACTTGTTCGAGGAGCTCCATGTCTCTCTTGCACTGAAGAGCCCAGCACTGGACACAATGCATCAGATGCAGTCTCACTAGGGCTTAGTAGAGGATCAGGATCACCTCCCTCAACCTACTGACAATACTCTTCCTGATGCATCTCTGATGCCTTAAGGGCTGCACCTTGTATTTCTGGGGATTCACTTTAGCTAGGTAGCCTGAAAACTAAGGGCCCGTAAAGGCCTGTGTTCAGAAGTTAGCATTCTTCTGTATAGATAAAAGGGTAGCAAGACAAAATATAGGCTTAGGCCTCCCAGGCCTACCACGGGGGAGGAGGGGCAGAGGCCAAGTCCTGGGTGGGCATAGGTAATAAGGGATAACCTCGTGGGACACTTAAGGGGCATCAGAGTCAGATGGACTTTGGTTGGACGGTATGATGGGTGGCAACTAAGAAGATTATAAATATAGAAAGATTGTTATTCTTTTTCTCTTTGGATCACGGGATCTTCACCAATAAAGTTGTTCTCCCTTCACTCCTATCAAACTGCATCTTTGTCTCAATTTTCTTATCTCGCTTTGAGGCAACATCTCAGGACACTGCAAGGGTATATTACTGACTCCTGTTCAAACTGCAGCCCCCTGTTCCTTCCTTTCTTATTTTGCTTTGATCTCAAATCCCCCTCCCAAAAAATGAGCTTACGATTCTACTGGCTAGGTTAGTAAGACTTACTGGCAGATATGCTCTTACGCTCTGTTGTTGTCTAATTCCTGTCCCTTTCCAGCAGTCCTTGTTCCTCAAGGAGATAACTAGGAGTATAAAAACAAGTCCATAAGCGCTTCTCTATCTCTCTGTTGCCATCCCTGACGCAATATGACTTGCTTACATCCTCCATCAATCCTTTCACGTAGTGACTCAGCAAATCAGCTAGAGCATATCTTCCCAAGGTATGTCCCACAAGAATTAGTGAGGAACAATCAGCACTTTGTGAAGCACAGATAACTTTGTATTCCCTCCTTTTTGGGTCTCTGACATGACAGAATTATTCCAGTGAGTGCTGAGGACTAAGTCCTGTATCCTATGCTTGTTGCACTGAACATCTTGCATGCCAACTGCTGTGTTAAGTGCTAAGGCCCTGTTTGCATACTCTGCTTGCTAGCACTTCTGGTCACGGATGCTCTCTAGGTGTTAGTTAAATCAGATCTCAATTGCCTTATGGTCAATTACTTCTTTATGTTTTTTCTTCCTCGCCACAACAAGCTGACTGCAGCATGCTGAGTTCATGAATCCTGAATCTCCTGCACATTCCTTCTCACCCTGCGCTCCCAATAGTAATTCCATAAGCAGAGATAAAAGCAGAAGTGGTTTAAGAGGTGGCCTCCTTTGCTTGCTTTTTCTTGCTTTGGAAACTTGAATTCCTTTATGCCAATCACCTACTTTTTTGTGCGTATAGATGAATAGTTTGTTCTCAGTGTTTTGGCTTGCAACTTCTACAATTAAAGTCACTGTGAAGAGTTGAGGAGTTGCTCACAAGGGACAGAAATTTTTTCTTTCCCAGCCACATGCTTCTATAGTGTATTTTCTCTATCCAAAGGCAGAGATGCTTGGAGGTGCAAAACAGAAGAAAGGAGAAAAAAATGTTACTGAAGCTGAAAGCTTGGGAAAGTCTAGTGAAAAAAGCAAGAGGCAGACAAACAGGACCGGGTCTTTAAGGTGACAGAAATATTTCTTAAGGTTGAGACCAGAGGTTGCTGAAAGTCACTGAAAGTAGTAAAACACCTTCCTTGAACAGACATGGCTAACAAAAATAGATTTTTGTGTAAACTTATCTCATTTTTATTCTGTCTTACTGTATTGGGTTTCTGTGGTCAGGGGAGGCTTCTTTGAGAAGCTGCTGAAAGCTTCCCCCATGTCCAGCAGAGTCAATGCCAGCCAGCCTCAGGACAGACCTGCCCCTGGCCAAGGCTGGTCCAACCAGAAGTGATAGTAATGTCTCTGTGATAACATATTTAAGAAGAAAAAAGAAAATTGTTAGGCAGATGAAGATTTCTGCAAGAGAAGAACAGAGTGAGAACATGAGGAAAACAATGCAAACACCAAGGTCAGTGGAGAAGGAGAGGGAGGAGGTGTTCCAGGCACTGGAGCTGAGGTTCCCCTGCAGTCCATGGTGAAGACCAGTGGAGCAGCTGTGACCCTGCATCCCACAGTGGACCATAGGGGTGCAGAGATTCACCTTCAGCCTGTGGAGGAGCCCATGCCAGAGCAGATGGATGCTGGAAGGAGTCTGTGACCCTGTGGGAGGCCCATGTTAAAGCAGGGTCCTGGCAGGGACCTGCTGACCTCTGGAGAGAGGACTCCATGCTAGAGCAGGTCTTCCTGGTAGGAAATCCACACTGGAGCAACCTGTATCTGAAGGACTGCACCCTATGGAAGACCCATATGAGGAATAGAAGAACTGTTGCTCATGGGATGGACTGACACTGGAGAAGTTCATGAAGGACTGTCTGCCATGGGAGAGACACCATGGGAAGTAGGGGAAGGACTCCTCAATCTGGGCAGCGGCAGAAACAACTGACCAGAACCCCCATTCCCCATCTCCCTGCACCACTGGGAAGGAGGAGATAGAAATTGGAAAGAGTGGGGGTGGGAGGAAGGTGTTTAAGATTTATTTTATTTCTCATTCTCAAGCTTTGATTCTGTTAGCAATAAATTCAATTAATATCCCCACTTGGAATCTGTTTTGTCTGTGACAGTGACCCAACAGGGATCTCTTATGGTCATTATCTCAACTCATGAAACCCTTCAGCTCAGTGGCTGGGATGTATCTGGTGGGTAATGGAAGAGAATGGGAACATGCGGTGTGTGCCTCAAGGAGATTTAACTTTGGGGGAAAAATAAACAGTGTTGTAAGTTGTGTGATTCAGGAAGTACAGTAGCAGGAGAATGAGGAATGAATTTTACACGGAGAAAGGAGAGTGTGACAATGACCCGAGCTGGGTTAGTGCTATTTCCTAATGATCAGTTATGCTACTTCCACTGTCCTGAGTACCCATCCTGACAGAATGGAGCCCAAGACCGAGAGGGGTGGAAGGAGGCCATAAAATGGCCTTGCAAGCGCAAGAGATAGTGAGAAGAGATATATATATATATATATACACTATGTGGGATCTGAGTAGGATGCAAATGGTATGGAATAAGGAGTGGTGATTGTATTGGTTCCAGCTGAGAAGGAGTTCATTTCCTCATAGCAGAACTCAACAGCGCTGTGCTTTATATTGGTAGCTGGAAGGGGGTTGGTAAAACATCATGGTTTTGACTACTGTTGAGCACAACATCAGGACTGTAATGTTCCTTTCCCAACTGGGGGCAAGATTCGAACACAAGTAAGCCAGCTGACCCAAACAGACCAAAGGGATATTCCATACCATATAATGTCAGCTGAGATATAGAGGCTAACGAAAGGAGCAGGAAGAGAGGGCATTCATTGTTTCCAATGTCTGCCCACTAAGAAACCACTATGAATGTTGAAACCCTACTTCTCAATATGTGGCCTGACATCACTGCTGATGGAAAGTAGAGAATAAATTTGTTATTTTTTCCTTCATTTTTGCATGCTCAAGCTTTGTTTTTGGTTTAATAAACTGCCTTATCCCACCCAAAAAGCTATTTACCATCTTATTGTCTTCCCACTGCCTGGCTGGGAAAGAAAGGGATAGAACAACTGGGCAGGCACTTGGCATCCAGCCGAGGTTAGCGTTTCTCTTGGGGTCTAAACACAGGAGTGTATTTATGTCTCCGCCAATACAGGACTAGTGTAAGCATTTCTCGGCTTAGACACTGCAGGAAAACCTGTAACTTCTTCATGTTTTTCACCCCTCTTTACAAAACAAAGATATTTGCAGTGCACATTAAGCTGCTTTTTTCCTATACGTGTGTTTCTTACTATTTTGAATGACTGAATTGTGGAAGTTCATGAAAAACTGGTAACACAAAAAGCTTTTAAAATTGATCTTATTTTTCCTTGCAACAAAGATCTATAATGATTTGAGAAGCTGCATTTTCCTTTGTTCTTGACCTGAAATTCTCAAAAAACATTGACTGAAAATAAGTGAAGCAAAATCCTTTCAAGCTTTTTTTGGCAAACATATGTTTTCCATTTCCCAGTGTGGCACAGATATCTGCAGCAGCTTTTTGTAAGCAGAGGAAAGCATGCTTCCAGAGCGAGCACCCTTGTCTTCCTAGTTCCTGTCTCATACATTCACAGGTATTCTCCAGAGACCTTTTCTTTTTTCATCCTCCTTATCCAGTTTCAAAGGACTAAAGACTACTCAGACCCAGTTACATGCTAAAGTGAACATATAGAACCTTTTTGTCTTTTTTAAACATTTGTTATTTTCCTGGCAACTTTTTAGTTTGTCATTTTTCTCTTTACACAACTTGTCATGTCTCAAAAGTTTTCACTGTATCTCATACTGGATAGGAGAGCAGTATTTTCAAATTTTCTGCTTGTAAGAAAAAATTATGTCTTTGAAAATATTAGGTAAAAGAGATATATTTTTGAAAAATATGACTGACAGTTCTCTTATTACATGATCATAAAACTCTTTTTTTCACTGCAATCAATTTACACCAGTGTGAACAAAGAAAAATTTCATGTCTTGAATCTCTGTAGTTCACCATGTTTTCTGCTGCTTCAGTGTAGCTGAATGTTAAGAGAATGAATGTGAAAATTAATGTAAATATATGCTTTTCTGGAAAATCAGTTCCTTGAGGTTTTTTGTTCTCTAGTTGTACATCCCTGTGTTCTGAAGCCATTTCTATTCCAATTTACCATTTCTTTCACCTTTTGAATTCTGCACTTCTCAAGAGGGTTTGTTCTTTACCTTCTAGACAGCCAGGCTTAAAGAATCAATGTGACATATTTATTTGTTGTTTTTATCTATCTCATCTTGCCTGCCAGTCTCCCTGCAGCTCAGGCTTTTAAATTAACCCCTAACTTCTGCCCAGATTTTTACATGCTGCTACAAGGCAAAAATAACAAATATGATTAATCTATATGGTTAAAATGGCAGTAAACTCAAAGTCTAGTTCATGGATGCTACAGGAGAAGTTTATCAGTCATGTTGGAGGATGTCTCTTCCAAATAGATTTTGTTCTTTCCTAGAATTGTTAGCTAATGAATACCCACTGGTGCAAGCTAGGCTACAATTCATCTTAAGTGACTTACATATCGAGGAATGAGCCAGAACAATGGTTTCGAATAGGAGAGTGAAAGAAAGCAGTATGTTTGTCTTACTTCATCTCCATTTATTAGAAACATAATAAACAAGAAGTTCAGCATGTATTCTACCTTGCAAGTAACTATACTTTCTGGAAGTGCGTTTTCTGTAATAAGACAGGTAGGCCATAAAATGTGAGGTAGGTTTTGATTGACAAGTACTTATCTGTACATAATTTTATGAACACAGAAGGTAGTGGGTTGCCCTTTATGGTCTATCTATTCACAGACAAGACAGAGCATGGCCAGCAGTCTAGCCATGCCTCCACCAAAGGTAAAGCAAACTCTTTATGTGGGCTGCCGTGTGTGATCCCTTAAAACAGGAATCATCAATGTGACAGCATGGGATATCGGGACCCTCTGAGACACAGCCGCCCACGAGATACATAGGATTTGTGTGCATGGTGGCGATGACCAGAGGATCCAGGAAAGAAAGACTGTGTACAAAATGCACAGCGGACAAAATGGAGAAACTTCTTTACTGCAAAATAAGGTGTTTTCATAGTCCTTGGATTGTTTTGGTTAATACAACCAACAGACAAAAGGAAAGGTGGCCATGTGTTGTGCAGAGGTCACTAAGCCAATGCCTCAGAGCCACAGCAGATCACAAGATGATGTTTACATTTCTCAGATATTATGTCATGATCTAGACACACTGTAATACAGCCTAATGCTCTGCCACACTCTTTATAAAGGAAACTGAGTTGTTTCCATGACCACGTCACTTTCAGTGCAACTGTTGGCCCTGACAGCAATATTTTCTCTAACCACAGAGTGTGTTTTTTAGAAAGTGTAAGAGTAGATTATAGACAGGTCTGGGCTGATCACTTTGTAAATAAACAACGTTTACATTTTGCGTAAGGCAAGACAGCCTTCAAATAAAAAAGACATTTGGCTACTTAGTAATTCATCCATATTCAAACTAGAATCACTCTTGTGATGTCAGTATGTCACTACTGTATGTCAATATTAACACCACTAAAACTGTATCTTAATCAGTGAGGTGGGACTTTCTAAGTTTTTATTTTAAAATTCCTTTTGTTCCATCACTAAAAGAAATTACTGAAGAGACATAAATTGATAGGTAATCTACAGAATCACAGAGTGGTTGAGTTTGGAAGGGACCTCCGGAGGTCATCTGCTAAAGCAGGCCCACTCAGAGCCAGTTCCCCAAAACCATGTCCAGAAAATTTTTAAGTATCTCCTAGGAGGGAGAGCCCACAATCTCTCTGGGCAACCTGTGCCTCTGCTTAGTCGCCCTCGCAGTGAAAAAGTGTATCTCAATATTCAGATGGAGCCTCCTGTGTTTCATTGTGTACCCATTAACTCTAGGCCTGAAAACAGCCTGGCTTTGTTTTTCTCAGCATCCTCCCTTCAAGTTGCTATATATGTTGATAAGATGCCTTCTTTTCTTTAGGCCGAACAACCACAGGTTTCTTAACTTTTCCTTATAGAATGCATACATCAACCCCAAGTCTGGACTAAAGTTGCCCCTGGACTAAATACCTAGCTGTTCAACTACGGTTGTGATTATGGAAGGTCTTGTACAAGTTTTTTGTATCCTTGACCACACTATGAGTCTTACTAGTGATTAGCAGCAGCTAGATTCATAATTTGGGCTTTATTGCTTGGTATTCTAATTTCAATGGAGATCAAAGGTAAAGACTTCTTTTGAGACTGTGTTATAAATTCTGTTAGGAGTGGAAAATTGAATGTAAGTACCTCAACAGCTAAATGTCTTTAATTGAGTATTTAATATGTTAGTGCAGTGTTTCCTAATTAAAGACTGTAGCAATACTGTAGATCTCTTTAGTATTAATAGACTTTGTATGCTCTGTATGTTTTACCTTTATTTTGTATTACATTTCACTATACACCCCCAATGAATTACTACTTTTTTGCATTCAAAACAGAAGTGAACTGAATCATATTTTTCCTCTTTTCACTTCTATCTTCATACAAGTACTACATTTTATAAAATACATTTTAATTTAGGCAGACATAATATAAGCAGTCTATATTTTCCCACAGCTCTTTCTACTTTGCTGTAGATCCAGAAATGTATTTGCACTGATATGACAATTGCTGAACCACTATCCACAGCCTAATGCAAAGCCATATAACAAAAGTAACTGGAGACAGAAGTAGAAAATGTCTGGCAGGAATTGCTGGTAGTTGGCCTTTCTCAACCATCGTCTCACTCTGAATGAGAAATGGAAACCAAACTACAGCAATTAAATTCTAGACATAGTAAATGCAGGGAATCAACGAAGGAATAAGAAGAGATGAAGCTTGAAGTTAAACAAAAGCTGCAAGGGGGAAGTAAAGAACGAAAATTTAGGAGATCATATACTTATTTGTTACATCTCTGAATGTCAAAAAAACATTCCTATGTTTCACCTTTAAATATTAAATCCATTTTCAAGAAATATTATTAAATGTCATTAAAATGTTACCTTATTTAATTAAAAAAACATAAATATCTGAAATTTATCAGGTAACTCCATCCTTTCATTTCTAAATTTTATATTGCCCTATAGATGAAAACCTTAAGGTTTTTCCTGGGGGGATTAGGAGGGGATGTTCGTCTGTTTTAAAACCTTGGGGGTTTTGCCCTATTCCCAGGAGAGGGGAGCAGAGTGAAACGACTGGGTCCCGAATCCGGGTGGTGGCAGGGGCAGCGCAGGGCCATTCCCCGCACTCCCGCTGCAGTGACCGGCCCTGCCACAGCCCATTCCCTGCCGGGCTGAGTGGGCCTGGCCCGGGCCCACACCTAGAGTGTGGGACCAGCCCAGTGCAAGCCGTGCCGGGATATGAGTGTCCCCGGGGCCCTGCAGGGCCCTGCGGAGCTGGTCCTGTCCCGGCGTTTTGCCGGGCAGGGGCAGAGGCTGGCCCGGCCATCTCCCTGAGGCTCCGCCAGGCCTGGGCCGCAAGCCGGAGCAGCGGCACAGGCGTCAGCAGAGCAGGCCAGGGGTGGCCCATAGCGGGGACTTCCCTGGTGGCTGTGGAGGGGCCGGGACAGCAGCGGCCAGAGCCACACTGCTGCTGCCCTGGCCCTGGCCCTGGCCCTGGCCCTGGCCCTGGCCCTGGCCCCAGGCAGCAGCGGGGGCAGCACCGCAACCCCAGCAGTGGCCCCTGCAGGGGCCTGGCAGTCCCTGGTCCCTCTCTCAGTGTCCCTGTGGTGGCAAGTGCCCCCGGAGGCGGCACCGCTGGCATACCCGGCCCGCTCTCAGGGGCCTGCCGGTGCGTGCATTTCAGCCGTGCAGTGAGATCCCGAGAGGGGGTCAGCACCCCCACACCACCATCCAACGGGGAGGCGACGCTGCCCCGAGATAACGCAAGAACAGGGAGCCCATAAAAGCCAGAGGAATGTACGTCCTCTCTCTTTTGGTTTCCTTCGGTGCCAAGAGAGACACAGCTCCCCTCCTCGTTGGTCCCTTGCAACGAGGCATCGTCGCGGCTCACTCTCCCTCACCTCCCTCAACATAAGCAGCAGTGCGGCGTCACTGGCGTTTGGGCAGTGACAGCAGGAACCACCTAGCGGCGACATGAATGTGGTATCTTTTCCCTTGGGTTCTCTGGGGTTCCTTTCACTGTCCTTCTCTTCCAGCAGCTCCTATTCCGGGACCAGGACCATTCACAGGGCAGCCTTTCCTCCTTCCCTTGCTCCACAGCCCAGCTGCCAGCTCAGAGGAGCAGTTTGTTAGTTTTCTTTCTTATGTAATATTCTCGGGTCACTGTTTCTGTAATCAGTTTGTGCCTTAGTGAGGTTCCACAATTTACAAAGCTCCTAGATAATAAAAGGTTCTATTGTTGTTTCTCTACTGATTCTCTTGTCACTGTAATTGCCCCCTAGCATACAAACCAGGACACAACAGATAGTGTCCAGAGTCCATAAAGTTCAGAGTATCTAAAGTAGTCCCTCATTACCTAACATGAAATACTGTCAACATAAGGATATGTATCCAGAGTTATCTTGTTTCCAGAAATGCTTCAGCTTTCAGGAGTGGTGTGAAGACATAATTACACGTGCTTGAGTGTATTGCTGACAGACAATTGCCTTCTATCTCTGTCCATGACACATCATCAACACTTCCATAACCTTTTCTTGTCTTTTCCACATCTGCTTCCAGGAAATCTAAAATACTTAAAAGATTCTGGTTCATCAAAAATGTTCACAAAAAGTTCCAATAATTAATTTTTTTTCTAATGTTACACAGTTTTGCAAGAAAGTTTACATGCCGGACTGTACAACCTACTTAAGGCAGACAGCAGGTCTGTATCTTATTAAATTTTGTTTTTAATTTACCTCTTTTCAGATTCAAAATTAAATATATTACAGAAAATAGAAAGTTCATAACCTTACACTTGTTTGCAAGTTATAGGTAACTATCTTGGACAATATGAAACAAACATTTCAGCCAAACAGCTGTCCAGAGTATGCTCTGTTTGGTCAGATGAAATGTGGCACAAAACTTTAATTATTTAATGTTGAGAAAATTTCAAGTATCACAGAGACAAATGTGGTTTATACAGCTAACTTCCCATGGGAAAAGACTTCTCAATATAAGTGTCTTTAAAAAGCAAATGCGAGCTGACAGCATACCTTTAAACATAACATCAAAACCCAAAAACTTTACCATAGCCATTACATAGAAACTCCAACACGGTACAAGCTGTTCGGTAGCTGAGGTAACTTTTCTCCATCAGGTCAGACATGAGATGATATCTGAATTCCTGCTTCCTTTGACTAACTCCATAAGAAATTATCCTGCAGTAATCTACTTTTATAAATTAATGACCATGTAATACAAAGGCCTTAGCACTTTATATAGAGGTCTGTACTGAAGGTTGCTTACCCACATTAGGAAAACATGGGGGCATATAGAATCACCTCATAGATACAAAAAGTAGCCAGATTGCTTCACAGGGCACCTCACACTCCAGCTTGAAATACTACAGTTATATGACAAGAGAAACAGACAAAAACACGTCACTCCCTTTGTTGTGCATTGTTTTCTTGGAAGGACATTGCCTCACCATGACTGAATAAAATCTGTTCCAACCTTAGTGGAATAAATAGATAGGTTACTATACCTTGTGTCAGAACGTATGACAGACATGAAGTTGCAGCTGTAGAAACATTTACATCTAGCAGTAGCCCATCCATACTTATGATGTATACACTCCCTACAAAAAGCCTTTATTTGATATGGGTACCCTGAATACAAATCAGAAAGTAACACAATCTAAGTAAGAAGAGGTAGAAACAAGAGATCATCACAGATGTATGATCTATGTCAAGTTTGCACAGATGCATGGCAGAATTAAATAGTGCTCGTGTTTCAGTTTTTGGCTGCTTGTTTTGAAATGATATCTCTGTCATTAAGAAATTATAGCAAATTATGAAAATTTCATATTTTATGCCTGAAGCACATCATGGATTCTCTCACAAAATGGAACTGCATAAACAGTTCTCCAAAGAGAGCCTTTTTGTTCATGAAGTAATCTTGTGACCAGACAGCTGTCCACAAGGAGGGACCTAAGGTCTCTTCTGGATACCTTCTTTTAACACACTTAAAAACAATACCTTAAAATGCATGTCCAACTTCACTTAGAATATGAATGGGTTTTTTTCCTTTTGGAGTCATGTAAATTTCAATAAAAATAAACCAATAAAAATATAACCATGACATAAAATAGATAAAGCCAGATGACCACAATTTGAGTTTTCTTTCACTGTTCTATTGAAGATCTTTAACCTTGATAACAAATGTTATTGGTAGTGCAAAAATCATTCTTCTCAGGCTTACTCTAATAACTTTCTTCTTTTTTTTAATAGCAACAAACAATTATTATCTGTGGTCATTATCTGCAATAAAACAATAGAACTGAAGTCTAGGTTGTCACCTACTATCATTCAGCGTTTTGTTTTCCAATTACTTTTGTAACAGCACTTTGTTGAAAAACAGGCAGTAGATCTAAATGAATTAACTTCAAAGGAGTAGATTTTGAGCTTTGCTTACTCTCTACCTTTCTCAGCGGCATGCTAAACCCCTTCCTTGGTATTCTAGTGCTAATAACTATCGTTTTCTGGAGTGGTAAAGGCACAGAGTATATACAAAAACATCTTGCAGTGTAAACTGCTCTAGTAACCTACCATTCACACATCCAAAGCTACAAAAATGATAAGGGAACTGTTGAACAGAAGTGCGTGGTCTTCAGATTGTTGGATGCTATCAAATGTATGTTTATGTTATTACTTAAGAATGTCAAGTAGATAATTTAAACCTGAAAGGATGTAATGGCATTCTGTAAAGAGTATATATGTAAGCAGATTGCTTCACCTAGGTAAAATACTGATGTGGTTTTGTTTAGAAAATTAATCATTGATGTGTCAGAAATACATTTTTAAAACCCCAGAAACTTCTAAAGGCTTAGAAGTCATCTTAAGACTTTTTATCAGCTGTGCTTGCATATACAGGAAAAGCCACCCTAAACAGTATTTAGCTTTTGTTAACATATGATATCAGGATATGTTCATTATCCTTGCAATATCACTTTATTGCTTCTTCATGTTTGCCTAATTGCACAGCAGTTGTCTTGCTCAAACAATTGATGTTACTGAACCTTAGATGTAAACCAACAAAGGCAATTGAAATTAATGGAAAGATAGATATATGGCTTTAAAGCACCTCAACAGAAGAAAAGAAAATCCTAAAATTAAAGAAAATGAAGGGACAAAACTTTGTTTTTAAAATAGCTTGATAAAGATTTAACTATTATGGTATACCATGTTAAAGTGTCTAAAATCTGTAACCCTTTATAGAGGAAATAACACATAGGAATTCTGACTAAGCATCTTGAAATACTGATAACTTTTTTTTTTTTTTCAACTTACCCCAACATTTGGAAGTATAACGTTATATTTTCTAAAAATAAGTGTTTAACCCTCAAGCACTTAACATTTCATGCACAAATATTAACACTTAGGCCTCAGGCAAGGCATGGCTACTGTTTATTACAGCATTTTTTGATTTAGAGAACTCATGAAAACAGCAATGCTAAGTAAGGTGGTGACTTTTGACCAGAAAAATAATAACTTGTGGGCTGAAGGAAAATATGAATTGCAGCACGATCCCTAGTGGACAGTAGTGCACATAATAAAACTACCAGACAAAAAATACTAGGAGTTTAAAAACTTAAATTTTGCAGAAACTCCATATTGACTAGCTGTTTGAAATGTGGCCAACTGGAAACATAGAACAAGAATGACACCTAGTGGTTCCATAGTCTTTCCATCAGGGAGGTTTCTTGGTTCTCTTCATTTGCAAACATACAGTCACATGTATACACAAAAACATATGTGTTTTCTCAGTCTTATCACTGATTTTACTTTTTACTCTGCTGAAATCAGTGTTCTTCACTCACCCTGCCTCATCTTGAAATCTCATGAGAGAATCTATAAATACAAAGTCAAGGAGAGATGCTCTTAACTTTGCCTAATTTATTTTCCTCAAGTCTGACAGCTGCAGAATGTTGATGTGCAGCAGCATGTGTAAATACTTCTTTGACTTAACTCCTTTTTGATTGAGTATATGGTCATTTTTAGTCAACTGACTCCTCAAGTTGGCTTTGGTTACCTTTTTGATTGTCTTTGAAGCATGCTTAGAAGAAGACATATTAAAAAGAGAAGAAAATATTTCTAGACTTTGGCTGAAGACAGGTATTCTGCTATTACCAGAGCACTGAAAAAAGCTCAGAGGTGGATTTGGGGAGGAATAGCAAATGGAACCTAGCACCTCTGTGTAAAATTCCAGGCAAAATTAAAATAAATTAGCATCTGTTATTTTTAGAGCTTTTGCTGACATAAATGTTTTCTAACAGTCAGTTTAATTTAAAAATAGCATTGTCATGTTCTCTTAATATTTACCTCAAAATAACACATGCAAAATCTCATAAAAATGGTTACCCATAAACAAGCAAGGAGGAAAAGTGGTTTTTTTCAAAAACCATGTGCTTAAATAGACAGTAATGCTTCCATTTCTCCCTGAAATATTCTGCCCTGTGCTCTCCTCACAAATGCATGAATATTGTTGACTGACAAAAGCCTGCATAGATATGAATCAGAATCTTTTTTATGCTAATTTTTATGAAGATGTAATGATATTCTACTGAATATTTTTCTGCCTCTGAATCTATTTCTGTATCACTGGTAATAATAAGGCACTGCTTCTTCCAAAGGTCTAATTAAAAACCTCTAGAGAAAACAGTGCAATGGAATTTAAACACTGTCATAGTCACTGACCGCGAGCTGAACAGAGTCCTTCATTTTATTTTGAAGTGGCACTGAAAAACTATATCTAATATTGGTTATATTTATTTGCATGCCATGCTACATTATAGTGGCAAGACCTAAGAAAATACCTGGATTAAATCTAGAGAAATAAAATGTGCTCTACCTTTCATGAGCTCATCTTTGTGAGTCAGACTTGAGAAGTACTATGCGCTTTCCTATAATACAAACTAAGTATTTGTTTTACGTAAAAAATATGATGGGCTGTGTCACGGTGTAACACAGATGGCAACCAGGCATCTCACAGCCACTCATCTACTCTCCTCAAAGAGGGATGGGCAAAAATGGAATTGGAAGGGCAAAAGTGAGAAAATTCACGGGTTGAGATAAAGACAGTGTAACAGGTAAAGTGAAGTCATGCTTGCAAGCTGAACAGAACAAGGAATTAATTCCCCACTTCCCATGGCCAGGAAGGTGTTCAGCCAGGAAAGCAGGTTTCTATCATGCTTACTGTTACTTGGGAAGACAAACACTAACTCTTCCTCCTTCTTTCCCCAGCTTTATATGCTGAGCATACCATACAATATGTGGTAACCCTTGGATCAGTTCAAATCAGCTCTCCCAGCTATATCCCCTCCTAACTGCTTGTGCACCCCCAGGAACCTCACTGCTGGGTTGGGGTGAGAAGCAGAAGGTCACTCTGTGTGAGCACTGCTCAGCAGCAATGAAAACATCCCTGTGTTATCGACACTGTGTTCAGCACAAATCCAAAACACAGCCCCATGCCAGACACTGTGAAGAGAATTATCTCTATCCCAGCCAAAACCAGCACAGGCTGCTAGCTACATGTCTCAATATGCTAACCTCTTCTTTGAAGATGCATACAGGTTCTTGAGAAATACTGTTTTTCATGTTATCAAAACTGCAGCCTAATCTAAGCCCTACTTGTGAAATGCCCTTGGATGCTTTTGGTAGATTTGGTCAGTAAAACAGCTTTCAATAAATTCTAACATAATGGGTGACACATCAAGGTTTCTATGATTTACATTAGGTAGATGTGTGGGGAGGGTGGAGGGTACATGTTCTGTTAAAAGATTTGTAGCTTTAATACTGTGTTATAGCTGTAATTTATTTTATAGTAATGAATTTATTCAATGGACATAACAGTATTTTCCTCTTTTTTTTTCCAAGAAAAATTTGTTCATCTGATTAAGTCTAAAAAGAAATCAGCATCATGAACTAAGTCTAAAACTGAACATTTTGATTTAAGTTCTCCACCTGTAATTTCTTTCTATCCCCTTTTATTCAACTTTGTCTGTTTAGGTGATTACCTCTTCTAGGTAAAACATGTATTGATGTATTTGAATGCCTAAGTTTAGCAGCAACAGAGCACTGGTTCTGCTCAGGTCATGGAAAGGATCTCGGACTGTTTAGGATTAAAAAACAATGGCTGTTGTCTAACATCTCAGGTCACAGGAGACTGACTTATCTGGTGTTCCATCCTTCATATCCTTCACTTGCTGGTGTATATTTAAGTCTGTTACACCTCTGTTCTTCATTCTTTCTTCTTCACAACGAAGGCAGCAGATGTCTTTTTTACAATCTCCATTAGTTGTATCTCTGTTAGTAGATTTGAGACTGCTAGGAAACTTTCCCAGACATAGGATTCATTTATTGGGGAAGATTGCCAGATTTCCTTGCACTGCTCCGGAACAGACAATTCTCCATTTTACAAGCAATGCCCCTGCATGGTTTCTCTGTTTTTCTTTCTAAAATCTTCAGTGGCGGTGGCTGGGTATGAGAGAGGTTACAGCAAAATGTGTGTGATATGGTCAATGTTTGAGAGATACATGACCAAGGTGAATCGTCACCAGCAAACGAAATGGGTAATCAGTACCATAACATCTAGATGCCTCTTTGAAGGACATATTTCTGAATCTATTTGACATACAAACTCAGCACTATATTTCATAACAAGTTTCTCTCTGAAAATTTCCTTGAACTTCTGGCTTATTGCTATTCCATTTAGATTTTCTTTACAAATACTTTCTGCATCCTTCTGAGGTAACAGAGCCCTTCTGAAAGGAAAATCAGGAAAAAAAGAAAGGAAAGAAAAACTGCTTAATTCTTCTCACCTATAAAATCTTAGTTTAAATTATGTCTAAATGATCAGATTAAATATATTGTGTGATTAATCAAGTCGCCTTTTGTATTATGCACTTATGCATTATGGTATTATCGGCATCAAAATATACATTGTTTATTTTCTCAGTATAACTGTTCTTAAAATACAGTTTAAGAAAAGAGCAGGAGTTTAACTATATCTGAGAGAGTTAGCAAAAAGACAATATTTTAAATGTGTTTAAAATATTTGTTCTGTGTCCTGTAAATCATCCCTAAAATAAATTTGCTCTTTGGCTACAGTATTTAGTAGACAGTTGCAGAGCAGAAATTGAAGACCTTAGTCCTATCCCTTGCAAATGACTTCAGCACAACTGCATGTTTACTTTCAGTTCATACACTCACACAAGTTCCAGCTTATATGTTAGATCTTTGTCTAGCTCACTTAATTTCCTCTGTATAAAGCACATTACAAGGGGCAAGTGGACCCTGCCCTTTGTATCACAATCTCTCATATTTTCTACTTTCTGCTCATTGGAAAAGATGAGAGATATTTTCCTTCTGCTCTTCGTGAATAAGTCTCAGATTGCCTTTGTTCATAGATTCATGCTAGAAAAGAATTCTGGCCTGAACATTCATTAGAAAGACATAATTAAAAGGAGGCAGGCATGGTAAAACAAGTTCATTTGAACAAATATTCATTATAATCCTTTTGTGATGCTTCCCCTACACCATCTTCAAGTCCGGAGTGAAGGTTCAAGTCATTTCTTGTTCTATTTCCACACAGAATAACGGAAAATTCCAATTTCCTGTTTCAGCATGTGTGTGGAAAATCCACTTTAACACTTGAAATATCTAGAATTTGAAATATGTGTCCCTAACCTATCCAGGTGAGTCCTCATGACTTGCTTGTTCAGGAAACTGAGGAGACTATTTCATCACACTTAGAGTCTGTTGAGGGAATTAAACAGTAAAAGCAAAAGAAGACTATCAGACAGTTTTAGCTGCATCAAGGTTTTTTGTTTTCCATGCAGTGAGTCTTGCTTGGAAAAATATAGCCTCACGACCTATGATTAAAGACTGTTAAATACTCAGCAAATGGTCACAGCATCAAATCTAAAGAAGAGGAATGAAGAGAAGGAAACCTTGCATATCAGTCCACTGAAAGAGCAAAATGTAAGCTCTTACCTTATCACCTTCACTCTATGCAGACTGCTGTAAAAAATTGCTTACTGAGAAGTGACTTTACAAGGAAGTTAATAATAAATGACAGTTCAAAAGAGAGAACAATTTACTGATATTCTGAACCTGAATAGTTAGTTGCCTGGGTAAGGCTTACTTTGTTTTTGTTTTCTTTCATTTGTTCTGACTTTTATTACAAACCCTCAAGCTCAGGAAATGGGCATCTTCAATTACAAGTTATTTAAATCAGCTGTTCCAGAAACGTATTTGCTATTTTGATCAACTTTTGAATGCTAATTAGAACATTCCTCCTACTGCTTTTCTCCTTAGGAGCAAGAAACTCAGCTGTGTAAATCAGCTTTTGATGATGTACACAGTGGTATGTTTGACTGTGAATGCTTAAAGAGAAAGGAAATGTTGCAACAGTATATTTACCACAACAGTATTTGATTTGTCTTTGTCAAGGGTAGAAAAGATGTACCTGAGAGGTTAGACTGCAGTTCAGGAGATCAGTTTTTCTGAATGAATTTCTTAAAAGACTAGATCAGTTCTTTTTCCACAGCATGTTTCCTACTTGACAATTAAATCCCTTATGTGAAAAATAGGAAAAAAATTTTCCTATCACAGCAAAATGTTTTAAGGCTGCTTCTAAGGTTTTCATCACCTTCCTTATAAATGATGTGTGCTACATATCACCTGGGAAGTAACTAATTTTTTGCATTTAAACAGTAGAATATCTACAGGAGAATTATTTGCATTTTGATCGACGCTCTCCATGCTACCTTTATCTCAACTGAATTTTCTTCATAATTCGATTGTGCAGGGTGCTAAATAGTGGCCAAGCCTACTACACTAATAGAAAGTACCTAGTGAGACCAACACTTCTCCTCTCAGTCCACTGAAAAAAATTTACCAGACTTAAGACACAGAGTGCTCATCCCTGGTCTTCTAGGCATGGGAGTGCTGCAGTTCCTGATGCTCAGGTCCAGCCTACAGAGAGACTGAGCACATGTACTCTCTGTATGCTATGTACACACTCTATACAAAAACAGGAGATTGATCTCAACACAAAAATATTGCTTTTAGAGCTAACACCACAAACAGCACTCACATAAATTTAAACTAGCCTGATCAAGATTGTAACTGAATGGAAGAGGATCAAATAGCCCCATCTTGCTCTTACCTACCACCTATCCAGACTCAAAGATTGCCTTCAAGCCCTCAGAACACATATTCTTACACAGGGCAATCTGTAGCAAGATTAGACTTCACATTGACCAGTCCCCAGATCTCATGTCATGCCTACTGGCTAGCCTAGCTTGATGTTTGCTGCTGTTGCACAGATTTCTATGTCTCACGCATAGATTTCTACAGTAGCTGGCCCGTAAACCTGTGCTCTCTCAGTGTCTCCCAGACTGCATGAACATGTCTCCAGTTTATGAACCTTGAAGTCTGCAAGCTTCTTGTTCACAAATGCACACACACTGACCAGAGATCACATTCACACAGAAAAACTTCTAGTGAATACTTAGATATGACTGGCCCTTTTATTCCCCTTTCTCTCTGTTTTCCCATTCTTGTTCCCTCCAGATACAGAATTTCTTTGCTACATCCACACCCAAATCTGGTGTTCCTGAAGGACTGGGGAGGAGACTACAAGTTTGTCTATGTGAATGTTTTGTGATAATAGAATGTCCTAAAGGGGAAATGAACAGTCTTTTTAGGTCTGTGGAGTGAATATCTGTGCCTGGATGCTTGTCTGTATCTGCATTTTGTTCTTTAGAAATTTATCTGGGCAAAGAACTGTAAGGTTTATCTCACTTCTGCACATAATTCTAAACTAACCAGATACTAGATGTTAAGACCAAATTAAACATAATTCAGAATTATTCAAAGCTCATGATGTTAAGACTAAAGACATAGGAGGAGGCAGTATCAGACTGAAAGCAACCTTAAAATTTTATGGTTTATTTCACTAGCTAAGCCTTTTTAATATCAAATACTACAAGCTTTTGCAGCCTGGCTCTTCTTTTTGTATAACTGAGTATCTCTCAAAGCTAGCATTAACCACAAGCTGATTCTGAATTATAATCAGAATTCTGGCTTCATATTGACAGCTGAGACTTGGCTGGGTAACACTACAGGGATCCAAATGGATATCTACACTTTGTTCTGAGGAAATGTGAAATCATTTTGGTACAGTGGTGTAGTTACAGTTTTTGTAATAATTTTGTTCTTGAACTTCAGATTTGGACAATTCTGAATAGATCTTAAATGTGTTAAATCTCAGAGTCTTCTGCAATGCTTATTGTTTCTTCACAGGACAATAGTGGATTTGTAAGTATGAGATAGAGAATAAGAGGGTTTTCTATTCATAAAATAATTGTAGGGTGTTTTTTGTAAGAGTAGCTCAGAAGGCATCCATATTTGGTTATTCTGGTTTGGTAAATGGGTGTGTTACTGTCTGCAGAGGTATGCAGTGCTTCAGATTCACTGGAAATAAACAAATATTTTTTGCCATTGTGTATTTATATGACTACTGACAGCAGCTTAGAGGAAAGAGCATACTAGTAGAATGATTTCCACTTAATAGGATCACTAGCTAATTTGATCCTCCTTGTTATTTGATTTGATCTCCAGGAAATAAATCACTTCCATTGATTTTTACTGAGGATTCTTATTGCTTATTTTGTTCACGTCCACTTCAGCTAATACTAGATAATTCAATCAACATTTATTGAATCTGTCATGGAAAAGGGAAGAGTAATCATGTTGTTTACAAATGAAAATAGACTTGTATTGTGTGTCTTCTATTCTCTTTTTCAGTTTTCCTGCACTAGGAGATAATGACTTGAAATTGGTAGTTACCTTTGAGAGAAGCTGGAAATTAACATTTTATGGCACCTGCAACATGGCCAAATATAAGATAAAATTTAAAATGTTTTCTCAGTTTTGTTTTCTCAGATCGTATTATGAACATGCAGTTTAGGTGCTCTCCTAAGTCCTCTGTGGATGAATCATCTACTTGCTTAAAATGATACAAGTAGGATGAAAACAAATTGCCAGCCCGTGCTAAGAATTCAGTTGAGTCAGTGGCTGTGAAATATGTAGGTGGCAAAAAATGATTTCAGGATAATGGGACCATTAATTAATTTATTGAGCACTAATGCAAAGGGATTTTATACTAGCTACTGCTATTAACATGAAGGGGTTCCAAGGAGGTGATTCTCCTGCTCCCATCCTCCTAGTGATCATATTCCCCAGGCATCAAGTGTGTAAACCATGATCTTCTGAGACACAAATGTTTCCTTTATCTTTGTCTCAAAATATAGGATCCCAAAAAGCTTCCCCTATTGAGCAATGGATAAATAGGGCTGGATTTTATTTTCGTTTTCAGTGGTTGTGCCAGCCTTTTTTATAAAGATACCAACAAAAATTCAAACAGCGACTCAATGGAGCTTAAAATATTTCATATGCAAACAACTGCTTCTAATTGAATCTCTGCTGTAATTTTATCATGCTTCATTTTTATGATCAACAGTTCAAAGAAAGTAGATATTTTTGCAGCAAGACTGAGATGTTTTTATTGTATTTATCAAAAAATAAGTATAATTTTATTATAAGAAGATGACATGTATTTTATTTTAAATAGTTCAGCTATATATGTTGTAGATTACTTCATTGTACAATATAAGACTGCAAAATATCTAAAGACCGATGTATTTCATTATATAATATTATTTTAATTAAGGAATAACTATAAAGAAATGCCTGAAAATGATCACTGATTTCAGTTCTTGCTAAGGAACTATTGAACATTTAACTCTATAATGTTCCTTATAGCAAAGAACATACAAGTCTTCCTTTCATAAAGTGCTCTTGGAAAGAAATAGTCACCTTAGTAAAATGCAAATTGTTGTCCCAAAGAGTGGGATAGAGAGGAAAGCTGTCATGTGTCTAAATCATGTCTTCTATTTTGTAAACTGGAATTACAGTATGCATACATCAATGCAAATTATATTCAGTAATTCAGTAGTTTTTCCCATATTTCTTTAAAACTTCCTAAAATATTTATAATTTTGTCTTGTGGAAGTTCTTTAAGAATTTTCTTTCATTAATCTGTTAAAATGGAGATCCATATAATGTTATATCACAGGAGATCTTACACTTAGATGGTTATTTTACAATCAAATAGTTTTATTACTTAGATGCTTAATTGAGCATAAAAACTGATACGTGTACCGTATGTAGTTACTGGAAGATACCAATGTCACAGTCTTGAAGAGATCAGTGTTCTAGTGTCTGGTTCCAGGGCTCATAAGCTGACTCCTCAGCAAGGTAAATCAGACAATATCTACAGAATTGATTTTCTCCATGCTACATAAGAGGAAAACTTGTGAGAAACAAGCCATTCTGATCTGAGAGAAATCCCTAAATCTGGACAATTCCATAAAATCTTGAATAAAGCAACATATAGTTTTTTCAGACAAAAAACTCTTGCAGGAGCTGAGGGCAACAGTATATTTTAACTTTGCCCAGTCTTTGTTGGTTAAGAAGAAAAGTGCAAAATAAATGGCCTCAATATAGCTAATTATGCATTAAAAAAAAAAAAAAAAAAACAAACAAAAAAAACCACAACCCTGAAACATCACATTCTAAGAATTAGTATTTCTTCCCATTAATTATAAAGGAAGTCTAAGGTGACAGGCCAGTTGTAGATAACTATGTTTTGTAGGTGGATAAAATCTATCCATCATGTCTAGAGAAGTTACAGGAAAAAATGTCCCAAAATAATACCAATAATGTGGAAGTTTATTTCAAACTTCAGGAATAGATGTCTTCATTGGAACATTTTGTTATTGTACAGAGGATCCCTGAGTGAAATTAATCCCACGGTCTCAGTGCAGTGGCTCTTCATTTTCTTGCATAGAAGAGAAAATCATGGACATGATAACTCTAGTCCAGACTGATTCCATGTCATTTCTAGAATTAAAGGCAGGTCTTGGAAAAGCTACAACATTTTCTGGAGAGGGGAGACATGTGCTACTTTTTATTGTCTACAACAATCTAGGGTGACTAAATCCTTAAATGTATTTATTTCAGTTAAATGCCTTAACTCAGGAGGAAGGAATCTGGGCTTTTTTGTCTTTGTTGAAATTGGTGAACAATTTTCACTGAAGTTAGGAATAAGCAGAAATGAGTCTTGTAAATTCAGTAGGATATTAAATGTCTACTGGGAAAATGTCTAGCAATGCTGTTTTCCTTGCAGGCATATTGCACTAATCTCATTAAAGTAAACTCTAGAAATTCAAAGAAAAGAGAACAATAAAGGTACGTTTGAATGAACCAGCAGTGATCCAACAATCTGTAAAGGAATAAAATAAATCGATGAAGAAAGATGCAGTCAGTTTAAACGACTAATGGCTGAAAATTGTGTATGAGCCTAAGAGATAAACATAGAAATAAAATTTCCTTCTGAAATTAATTGAAAATTCAATTCAGAGTTACTGCAGAAAATCCATAAATCTCAAGAAGCCTTGCCACGAATTTGTTGATAGGCAGGAAAGACAGGCTGGAATTAGTGGTGCTGAATCAGCACCTCTTACAAAGACAGAAAAATATTTCATTTGTCTCTGTAGTAAAGATCATAGTATTAGAGGAATTAAGTTCCCTTCTTGTTACGTAGTAGTATCTCTTTTAGATTTGGAAAGATTAGAACTCTTCCTTGTATCTATACTCTCACACTTTTATTTAGTAAAAGTGTGATAGCGTGTGTGTGTTAGTTTAGTTTTACTAACCTTGCTGCAACTACTGGCAGATTAAGGTTCTACATTCAACTACAAGTCAAGAAAGAGTGATGAAGAGCTGTCAAAATACTCAGTATTTTTCACACTTTGTCTCTAAAGTGTGAAAAAGAAAAGCTGGACTTCAGTTTCAAGATGAATGCAAAAGGCAGCCAGTACTAAGGAAAAATACAGTCCTGTTACTGTTGTTGAGAATCCAGCAAAGAACTACAAACAAAAGTATTTTTTGTTTAAAATAACTGCTATGGCTTATACAATGCCATCTGTTAGTACTATCACGAAGTTATTTACATAGAGACACAGACATCTGACAACTGTACTAGGCTGACCATTATTTACAGTACTATGGTTACACTAAGTCTTCAAGTCTGAAAAAAAAAAGATGAATACATGTCTGTACGATCACAAGAGTCAAGGAAAATGTGATTGTCTTCTTTTAGAGCAAGAACACAGGAAAGCAAACAAACCCATTAGGAAAGTTAAAAACAACCAAAGGGGTGATTCTTCAAGGAAGTGGAACTGATTACCAAAATGTTTTGTGGACACTGAAGGTTCACACAGATTTAAAAGAAACTGCACAAATTCACTACAGAAATCCATGGTGATTCCACATGGAAAACACATTTACCTCGGTCAGTAACAAATCCACAGAATCACTGAGCAATTTAGGTTGGATATGATCATGGATATGATCTAGTCCAATTTTCTGCTAAAACGTATAGCTAACTTCAAAATTAGTACAAGTTACTTGGATCCAAGCATGAAGCTCCCACAACTGCTCAGACCAAACTGTTTCCATGCTTAACAAGTCTTACAGTAAGAATATTTTCCATGTATCTAGTTGAAATTTCTCTCACTGCAAATCATGAGCACTGCCTATTACTTATTGCCTATTCACAATGCATCTCTGAGAACGCTGATGTTTTTTTCTAACTCCTCACTAGGTACAATAGTCAGATCACTCTTTAGTGTCCCCTTTGAATGACAGAACAAAGCCAAACGCTCCAACATCACCATTCACACTCTATGCTCCATCTCTCTACCCATTTTATTGGGGTAAAATGCTGGGCCCCACTTTCTAATACAATAAAAAACCTGGACACATGGAAAATTATCACAGGTCGAAAATTCGAAATTAGAGTAAAAATTGAAGTAGTATCTTTCTGATGTCCTTATATCCTTTTCTGGGCACTCATTATTGGTTACTATGGATGAAAGAGAACACTGGGTTAAATGCACTTTGAATTGACCCAGTATGTTTGTCTATATGTTCATTATTATGAACTTACTAGGTTTTTTATTTATTGTCTTTTCTTATTATTTGTATTACCACAGTGCTATTGATCAGAATTACCCTGTTCTAAACAAAGAGGATCAGCGCCAAGTGTGACCTGTTCTGAACATTTTCTCACTGTCTTCAGTCAGTATCAGGTGTCCTGTTTGCATATTTTTGTGTTTTATCTCACTCTGTCTTTGCCTGGCAGTGGTTAATAATCAGAGACTATTGGTTTTACTGTGTTCATCAAAGGTCAAATGTCAAAAATACTCCAGCTCAATTGTCTGCTTGAAATAGGGCTCCAGAGAAACAAAATGTCTAAATGGACCATTTTCTGTTAAAATAAAAGGGAAAGTATAAACTTCTTAAATACCTTTTAATATTTTAAATGAATAAAGATATTTTTAAATGTTACTAAATTAATCTATTGTATCTAAACTCACATTAAAATATTCTTTCTGTAATGTTAATCAAAATGGTGATTATCAAGTGGTGCAGTGTTTGCCTAGAGTAAAGTTTATTTTCATAAGAAATGGAATATTTTCTGTTTAAATATGCCAGCTGTTCAAATCTTCTTCAATAAAATGAAATCTAAAGTGTGATGCTTTTTTCTAATCTCTGCTTTTCATACTCTCTTTCACTCCTTCAAAAATTAAATTCTTTCACTTTTGAAGTCAATAGTCCAGCAAACAAGGATTTCATAGTCAAGATTTTTCTAAGCCTTATGAAAGCAAATAGAGATGATGGGAGGGGGAAATAACAAATAAATTTACAGGGCATAGCCTCATTCCCTTTCCTATTCAGAGGAGTAACAGCAGCATGAAATCCATACATTTTCTTGAAATCTGAGTATTTGATATGTAAGATGATATCTGATGACTTCGTGCACTTTCTTGCACAGTGCATGGCTTGCAACATCCAAAAGTTTACCGCAGCATTCAACATTTCAGAACAAGCTTATTTGTGCTTGTTTACAAGAGGAACAAAGAAGACAAATGTGATTTGTTTGTCTGAAGTCTAAAGAAAAAATTAACAAAATCTTTTTCTTAAATTATCATTTATGCCTCCCCCATGCTTACAACACCATAACACTTGAGATCTTCTGTTCATTCTCAGGTCATTGTCATAATAATTTTTCTAGCCGTTTGCACATCTTCTCTGGTATTTCGGACTCCAACACAGAGAAATTTGCTAGCAAACTCATGGCCTGAAAATTGCAACAGTTGTGGAAAATATTAATTCTCTAATCAGATCCTGTCTAATTGTCTTGTGTCAGAGGAAAGAGTTCTTTCTTAACAGAACTCACAGAAAAAACGTTTGGTGTCACTGTAATATTTTTTCCCAAACAACTTTTCTGCTCCTCTCCTGCATGTTACCAGTTTGCTCAATTCTGCCATGCAATTCTCTTGTACAAGCAGTCCCTACTCTATTCCAGACAAAAGAAAATGTATTATCAAAGAGTATTTAAACGTCTCAAGGAGTATCTATTCATATTTGCTAAAATTTATAACCTGGAATGTGTCAAGGTCCACCAGTATAGGAAGACATTGCAAGTCCAATCCAGAGTGTCTCTCCTGTATGGTTTACATCTTCCTCTATCAGCTAAAGCCTAAATATTGTCCTTTAAACTGAAATAAGTAAGTGCCTCAGTCAGTACCTTTTCACTGAAATTACAGTTCATGATTTCTCTGATGCAGAGAGAGTTTCCTTGAATACGGTGAGTCAACAAATATGCTTTGAAATAATAATTCTTTCTAATTCGTCAAACACTTATGTGAGTTTCCTTTTAATTTGGAAACTATATTGTTCAGGACCTCTCTTGACTAATTCTACCTATAGCAGAAAAATATATTTTTTTATTTCAGCCACATAGAAATACTAACACAATCCTAAATTACATCTTAAAGCCAAACTGCAAATTGTCCAGGGGTTGCAACTGTAATTCTCTGTGATATCTCTCTTCCCTAGTTTAAGGTGTTCACCTCTGCCTCAGACATTTCTATTGTCAGGATTTCTCTCTACAGTTTATAATCTTTAATTCCATTTGCTATCAGAATCTCATCCTAGTCAACACTGCATTCACTTCCTTGTTTCAGTCTTCCACTTCATGTCAGAAAAGTTGTCCCTGTATACTGCATTTCTTCCCTGCTTTAAATATCTAATCATCCTGATTATCCAATGGCCATTGATATTTTTCCTTCCATTCAGCTGTGGTCTGTCATATAGTCACACTTACTAATGAAGAGATTATTTTACGCCATCCTGAGTAAAATCTTTACACAGGTTGAGAGTTTCTTTCTTCTTATCACAGTTATGGAAATAAAAGGTCAGCAGTGAACTAAAATCACTGACCCACATGAAGATTACCATTATGTGGAAGGATTTCTAAATTCAGATATAGACATTACATACTAAGTTGCCATTTAAGAAGTATAAACCAGCTGGAGAGAGATTGAAAACACATGGCATCATCTACATGACTAGATCTAGAAGTAGTTCTGATTTCTCAGATTCAATAGTTCACTATGAATATATCTTCACTCCTTTATAAGACAAAATCCGAGCAAGATTCATGTCTTCGCTTTTTGTCACATGCTCTGGATTTCATTGAAAGTCAGACCTATTTGATATATGCAGCCCAGTACATGGCCACCTTTTCTAGATGGATTATCAGAGTGTCACGTTTGAAATGAGGCAGTGCAATTCTTTTCAATCAGAAGCTGGCAAAACATCATCTGAAATCTGCTTGTCCTTGGAGCATAGGTGGGATTATGTTGTACTCTCAGAAAATGTATATTTAGAAAAGCATAGCATTTGTAGATGAGAAGGCCTGTCCTAGAATGTGCAAATACATTAAAAAACTCTTCTTGATATATATTTTGCCAGAGATCATTGTCTGCTCAATAAAACCAAATCCAAATATTCAGACCAAAAGTTCAAGCTATTAATCTTATTTGAGGATTTGCATACTGTGGCTACTTATCAATCACAAAAAAAAGTATATGTATTTGTCCTGTTTTTGGACACTAGGGCGTGCTAATGAGTGATGAGAGACTTAATAAAAAAGACAAAAGCCAAAAGAGTTTATTAACTAGGGGCTATACGAGCTGTGGAATCCCTCTGTAAGCATAAACCAGTTACACAAAGAATGGCCCAACAATAACACCCAAGAGAAAATAACGAAATGCTGGGCTGTGGATCAAGGAAAGGAAAGAAGTCTGCCCCATGGACGGCACTGGTCTGACTTCGAAGCTGCTGGAAAAGAATTGACAGGGAAAGGACCCCTGAGGGGACCCAAGGGGAGAGAGATACCATGACTCCTGTCACCTCCGGGTGGTTCTTTGCTGGCACTGCCCGAGCTCCGGTGACGCTGCATTGCAAGGGACAGAGAAGGGGGGAACTATGCCCCTCTCAACTCTGAGGGAGCCAAAACAGAGCAGCCATGACTCTCCCGGCACCACGAGGAAGCCAAAAGAGGCAGAACTTTCGTGCCTCCTGATTTTATGAGCTGCCCGTTCTCAGGTTTTCTCGGGAATCCCTTCTGGGGCGTGCCACCTCTCCATTGGACGGTGGCACTGGGAGATTTCACTGTGATTTCACCACAGAGCAATATGGCATTCCCACCAAAATGCCTCGCAGCTGCACTAGCCAGCAGGAGGGGCCACTGCCACCCTGCCAGCGCCTCAGGGCACCCAGGAGTCCAGGGGTCCAGCAGCACCGGCCCCGGAATGGCCAGAGCAGCCATAGCGCCTGCTGTCACGGGGCCGAGCTGTGCCGCGGCACCGGCCACAGGACGACACCCCCAGCCACGGCCCTGGGCTCTGGAGCAGGTGCTGGCAGTGGCGTGGCCTTCACTGTGGGCACAGCCAGCAGGTGCAGCTCTAGCAGCCTCCGCCGCCCATGCGGCCGGTGGACACGGCCCCACGCAGCTCCCACGGCTGCCTCCAGCCCCAGAGCGGCTCCTGCCGCCAGTGCGGCCAGCGGGACGGGCCCACCCGTGGTCAGCCCTGCACCCGCCAGACCGTCGGTGGTGGGTGCACGGGGCTGAGGCTCAGCCTGCCTCACCGGTTCCCCCCTCTCAGAAAAACAAAAGAAACAGTTTTAAAGGCCTCCTCCCCCCTAGCCTAAAAGAGAAACCCCTTCCTAACCACAACAGTATTCTCTCTATTAGTGTCTGTGTTGCATCTCCTATTGCTCCTCTTAATTTTTTCCAGAACAACTTATTTTACTGGTGCTATATTATTCCTCCCGTACTTCACCCCATGTTGTTTTTGGCTGAGGTAGGTTAATTTTCTTCACAGTAGCTAGTAGGGAAGGGACTATGTTTTGGATTTGTGCTGAAAACCACAGGGATGTTTTTGTTATGGCTGAGATTTACATTGAATCTTTTCTGGACTTTTCTGTTGCTTTCTGTTCCTCACACCACCCAAACAGTGAGAAGGCTGGAGGAGTACAAGAAGGCAGGAGAGCTGACTGCAATTGACCCAAGGGATATTCCATGTCGTATGGTGGTATGCTCAGCATATAAAGTTGTGGGCAGAGGGACAGGTGGATTTTCAGAGTGATAATGTTGGTCTTTCCAAGTCACTGTTATGTGAGATGGAGCTCTGCTTTCCTGGGGATGGCTGAACACCTTGTTTTGCTTGGATTGTGTGTGTGGCTTCTACTTTACCTGTTAAACTCTCTTTATTTCAACCCATGAGTTCTCTCACTTTGATTCTTTCCTTCATTCCACCAGCTGGAGTAAGCAAGTGGCTGTGTCGGATTTTGTTGCCATCTTGGGTTAAACTGTGACATCCCCAGTAGAAAAAAAATTAAAATCACTTCCACTGCCTTCCTAGAGGGGTGACATTTACTGAAGGTAAAGGATTCTTAACTGCTGTTGGGTGATATGGGCTATCATTTCTAAGGAATAGAGGCTAAAAAGTAGACTACTATCAAATAAAAGGCTTAGACAACAGGAAACAGAAAATTAACAGGTACAGATATTTGTATGATCTGATTATGCTTATGCTAGCAGACCCAAGAATTTACTTCACTCCAGTGTCTGAGTATATACACAGCTATATCTTGACTACAGAGAACTTGAATACACACAATTGTTTTTGCATGCTGAAGACAGATATTCAGGTATCAGAGGACAAGAAATCTTTGTTCCTCTACTCCCTTCCCAGGTAAGCAGGCAGGGTTTGGCAATACCTGTCTACTTGTCTTGGGGGAAAGGTAAGTATGCTGAAACACATTTGTATGCTGAAACACATCATCTGCTGAAACTACATATGCCCATGAGCCTCAGTTCTTTTGATCACAGTGCAGCCACTATTACTGGGAACACATTGGACCGACAACATTGTTGAGAAAAACTGAAAAATGATGCCTCTGCATGGTGCAACAATGAGACTTTTGTAAAAATTGCGGAAGCAGATACATAGGTGGAGTTTTTCTTGACTATAAATGATCTAGTTCACACAATTCTTGTTTCTGGAGTTCCCTAACATTAAGATATTTTAATAATTTCAAGAAGTGATTGTAGATGTCAGAACAAGATTAGTTTGGCTTAATGGGTGCTGAATATTTGGTGGTAAGCCTAAAAGCACCCAAAAAAGTACTACCATGGCCTTCTCACATAGTGTGCTGTTCTTTTTCTCCCTGTTCTTACTGTCATATTTAAGTCTGGGGAGCAGCTCAGCTCCCAGAGGCTTGTGATTAGGGCCTGGGACTTAAACACCACACAGGGAATTCTGTTTTGTTGCTCACATATTGCCCAGTGGACTCTGCCTGAAAAAGAAATGAGTTTTTGTCTATCCTCTATTTGAAACTCTCAGCAAGATCTAAATTGGCTACCAGTTTTGTTGGGATTAACTTCTCTCTAAAATTTCCTGGAGTTGCTTAGAAATATGTTCTCAGTAACCTTTCCTTTGATAGAAATTTCTTTCTTGCTCTAACTCTTTCATGGAAAATCTCTTTCCTTTTCAATTCTAACTGTGCTGCTTAAAAAAGAAATAACTTTTATAACAATCTTGAAAATATTTTTTGTCTTCTCCTACATTAGTATAAGAAGCTACGATATTTTTCCCTTTCAAAGATTTTTCCTTCACAAATCCACATGGGCCTAATTAGAGCCCTTGGACGGAATATTTCTAAAGAAAGAAAGTTCACATTGAAAAGACTATAGTATTATAATGCATCTCATAAAGACATCTAGAGGTAAGCAGTAATATCCTAAGTGTGAATATTATTGTTCTTGAAGAGTAAGACCACTAGAAAATTTCCCCTGTATTGGGGGCAAAATGTTTTAAGGGTTGGAGTAATGTCTAAGTTAGGCTAAATTTAAGCTGAAAAGCAACAGCTTCCTTTGTTACAGGAAGATCCTTCACAGTTATTCACTTTATCGCACAATTTCCTCCCTCTGGGAAGGACACAACATCATCTCATAATGCAGTGAAGTACTTTCTGTATAACAGTCTATATCCTGTGGTGACATAACCAAGATACTGCTATTCAGCAAACAGACCCCTTGTAGCAGCTGCATTCCTGTCTGACATGCCACAGTGACTGATGGTGCTATGCTCACTAGGCTTCATTCGTTCTAAAGTTAAAGGCATTGCTGTACTGTACTTAAACAGTCACTGTCCTCCATAGCTCTGTTTTAGCAACTACAGCCCACTGAAGAAGTAGTGTCTCTGTAAATAGGTGAATCATTAAGACTGACAACGTAGTATTTGAACTCTACAGTCACCAGCTTCCCTCAGAATCACAGAATCATTCATTTATAAATGTAGTTGAGAAATGACTGCTTAATGAACTGTATGGTCACATCTATTCTTCAGCTATCGCTGGCATAGATGGATTTCAATGGATTGAAAACTAAAACAAAAAATCCATTATGTCTTTGCAGAACGTATCTAGTCACAGGATTGACAAGTTCCAATGTCAATGGGTATTTTTCACCTCCTGCTTATGGATACAAACTGAGACAATACCTCTGTGAATGCTCTAAGGAATCTTTTCCATGACTTAGATGGTGTGACACCATAATTTTTCCACTTGCCCATATTATTTAGATTGGCAATGCTTCCAGCTTAATTTTTTCATCTAATTTCAGTCATACTCTCTCTTTATTTGATTTATGCTACACCCCCCTTTCAGGTTTTAAAATAACATATTACCTACCAATCACCGTCAGAATGCTCTAGGGCTTCTACAGATAACCTACCTTTCACTCTGATTTCATAAATGTTTCTCCTAAAGCTCCCTCTCTTCATTTACATTGCCAAACAGCAGGGGCAATTGTAATCCTGTGTGTACTAGTTACTCAGAATCCAATATTATTCTGATCTTTTTTTAGGAGATATTCTCAGATGGCTGTTCACTATCTCACTCCCTCTTATTCCATCTTTTTGATCATTTCATTATCCTTAAGAATAATCAACATCTCTACCTTTTGCCTCTCAACCAAGAGGTCCAATGCCACTTTTTCCAGATGAGGCCAATAGACTGCTAAGTAACAGCTTCCTTACCTGAGTTGTATTCTCCATAAATGCTTTTGAATAACCAGGGTATGCAAATTATATCTTCTGTGTACAGATTTTGGCGGCCATTTTTGTGATACTGAACAGTCAGACTTTTTCAGAAGTGGCTGTAATCTCTAACAATACATGTTCAGATGATTTCATCTTTTCTTTTGCAATCTTCAGCTTTGTTTTAACATGCTAACACTATGTAATATATGCTATCAGACTCATTACAAAGAGCAAAACACAAAGATAGAACTGTATTTACATTTTTGAGGTCAGGTTATTCTTTTCAAGTGATATCTGGCCACTGTTACCAGGATTTAGATGTCTGGGAAACATCTGTTTAACTTCCAATCATCACTAAACACTCTAACACAGTTTTGATGGTTTTACACATGAGTTTTTCACTCCTATCAGATAATTCTGCAGGATAAATCTGTCAGAATTTGCCCTCACATAATTTCTTATCAAGTTTTTTATATCTTCTGTCCAGAAAGTCTCAAGGAAAACCTTATTTTTGCCTTAATTTGTATCACACATTAATTTTTGAAAAAGATGCCCTCTGGGAAGAAAATGGGAACTGACATCCTCAAGACACTGAACTATTTCATCAGCAGCAGTTAGTATAAACTTCTGTGACCCTGCACATCAGGAATGGGAATTAGACCATAATCTTAATTTACATAACTGAATAACGATGATTTATGGACCTTAGAAACCTGACTCAGACTTTGATGAACTAGACATAAAAGATGCTGAATAGAATAATTTCCTTAAGTCATACTTATTTTTCTTCTACTGTCTTGAAATGGTATTAACTCACCTGCCTGCTCAGAAGTTCAACAGACTGAAGTTAAAATGCTGTGCATTTTCAGTGATTTACTATGCATATAAGCTTTCCATCTAAACACAAACTTTCTCTGTTCAGTTCACATGCAGTTTTTGAGTATTTCTGGGTGTCTTGATGCTTCAATTCCTTCCACACAAGAGAATTAGCTCATTGAAATCATGGAGACTAAAGACTCACTGTAAGTGGCACCATTCTGGGGACACTGTGATTAAAAATTACTTAAGCACCATGACAGCAATGAATCCAGCTGAATGGACATGCCAATGTGGAATAAATTCAGTCCAGTACACTGTATAAAGCAAGTCTGGGCTAGTGTTTTATATGTCACACCTCCTTTTTTGGGGTGCACTATTGTTACTTCTTAGAGTAAAAGTTTGAATAAATAACCCACAGGTTGAGCTAGTTTAGAATATCCTCTGGGAACTTAATCAGGAAACCATGCATCCACTTTTTCAGCCTCTTGCTCCCTATTCAAAGTTCTTACATGCACATATGTCCGCTGCCTGCCTAACTACATGGTAGACTACTACCAGAGACACTCAGGCAAATGTTAAAAATATCAGTGTTAAACCAGGAATCTTTTTGGTTATTGCGGCTCCAGCTGTATCAGATTCATAGTTAACAATTTTAATGGATGATCCCATTCTTGAACATTCAACATTCTACATGTACCTATGTAGCTCCAGCACATTTTGATAAACTCAGTTTTTCAAAACCATTAAATGCTTTTTTTTTTCCCAATTGAAACATTCACAGAAGCCCTCCAATACATGTGAACATTTGAAAATGAGCACCAATACGTCTATGCAAGTCCTAGTGAGTGAATCATTGCTTGAAAAAAAAAAAAAATCCTTGAATAGCTTCCCCTGCAGTTGATATTAAACACAACCTTTTCAAAGCAGATAATTTGCCAGTTATTTGCTAAAGAAAATTCTCATTATTGGTTAGCCACAGAATAACTTTTCTCTTGTGACTTCTTCTCCAAGGATTTGTGCATCCTGATGTTAGTGTCATTTTCCAATATCATTTGAAGGTCAATCTTATTAGAAAGATTTTTTTCATTGTGTTAGATTGATAATTTTATAGGCTGACAATCAGTTGATGAGATGCTTTTTTGAGTAATGAAGAAGTTGTTATATTTCTAGGTTCTCAATTTTAATAAGGCAAGCAGGTTTTTATCCCAAAGACCAACCAATCCTGTTATGTTAATCAACCTAGTTTGAAGTTATCAGATTTATCTACGTGACTCATAAAATGTCTTAAGCTTTTAGAACTACATTTTGAAGAAGATAAAAAATGGAAGAGGGGGAAGCATCCACTTACTGGATTATTATCCTGCATCAAAAAATCTCTGTGTCCATGGAAAAGGATCTTTTGCATTCTTGCCTGAATCTAAATTTAGACTCGGCAATTAATTCAAAGTACAGTTGAATCTCACTTAAAAACTGATCAGACTGATTAAATGATAGAGGTTTCAGGGTGCAAGTGCCCTATTTATTAAAATAATTTCTGCTGTTCAGACTGAGTCTAAAAGTAGTTTGTGATTAGCAGAGAGCCAGTGAGAACTGGGACCACTGTCAGGGATTCTGGATAGGTAGCTGAAACTTTTGTGTAACCATGTCTGACAACTGAGAAGTTTTGATGAGAGACCCCAATATTTCCTATGTCAGAAGCACAGAAAGGAGTAATACAGGGCTATTACCTACTCCCTCCCTCTTATCTCTGTATGCAGAGAGATATTCCAAATCCTGTGTATGCCGAGGAATATTTCCCAAATTTAACAGAACTCAAGTAATTCAGAGACTAAGTTTGAAATGCTATAATCAGGAGAGAACAACAGTCGTCATGATCCTGTTAAAGGGGATGTGAACAATCCTATATTCTCCTGGAAGGAAGTCAAGAAGTAAATTAATAGTGCCACAGCTTCCAGAGTGGAAGAAAATCACTAACAACTACACCTGCCTTGTCTCACTCCTCACCATTGCAATGAGACTAGTAATTGTCATCCAGTTTGAAACACTGGACAGTAACAGTTGTGTTCCTTTGCTTCTTGTGTGTATGCACTAACTAAAATAATTACTGAAGAGTTTTCTTCTTCATTCTCAAGCCATTCTGAAATTTTCGTACATTCCAACATGACTGCCCTTACCCCTAATCTATCACAGGGACACAGGGTCCCCACATATTTATCTGGTCTCCATTTTCCCCCTGTCAGAGCTGCACACCTTATGGTCCTACTCAGCCCATTCTCTGGAATAGGCCAGCTGTTGGTCACAAGCTCTATGGAGTATACTTTGAATAAAGATTTAGTGAAACTCTCATGTAGGCACAAATGCTAAGCAGTGCTTCAGCAGGATGCTCATTATGTGTGATGCTTTCTTTTTTGCCCTATGTTTTATCCTGGTAGAAATAACCATTGTGGTTTTTAATGAAGGGATCAAAAAGTCCATCCGGAAGGTTTTATACAAGTTACAATGCTTCCTCCCCAGTTAGCAGAATCCCTCCAAAATGCACAAGTTGTTCCACACTTGGATACTTAACTCTATGAATAGGAGGATTAGATTCAGTTTTCTGATTCCTTAACACATACATACACTTACCTATAATTGAAACGTATTTTTCGCATCTCTTTGTTGAGAAATTTAATCTATGAGTATCTGAAAGACAGGATGAGAGAGTTTTAAAGTGCTTGGTACTTGTCAAATTTTAGGCATAAATTAAACTCTGTAATTTCAAAAGAATCCACTTAATACCATTGGAATAAAAAATATTAGCTCAATCTAAGTGAAATTGATATGCAGCCATGTAAATTCAAATAAAAATATGAATCACAGTTTAAGCTTCATCTGAGGTATTCTCAATGGTTTCCTAAAAAAACAATGTATTTTAAAGAAGAACGAGGTATTTTATATTCACAATGCGTAATGGGAGAAGCAGATTTCAGTAAATAACATCAATTATATGTGATAATAGCCTTAAATCTGATTTCTTGGAAGGTGTATAATGTTTCTGCTTCTTGTTTGATAAATGTAACTGCAGCTAAATTGCTCGGCAAATTTATATGCAGGAAATGCATTCACTAATTGAAGTTGAAAGCATCAGACACTTCACTAGCCTAGCCTATTTCTATACCAAGTAATAGGATTCTTGAAAACTCTGTCCTTATATATTGTGTTCAAGGAGAAAAGCACTGAAAAGCCTTAATTTAGGCACTATTAGAAATACATTGCGATTCTTGGACTATTCTAGGCTGATAGGCAAAATGAGCTACTGATCAGGGAACAGCAAACACTGTATATAGAAAAAAAAAAAAAAAAGGAAGAAATTTGAATAGCCTTTATATTCATTTCACTGTACTATATATACTTTTCGTTACTGCTTTTATACATTTCAGTTCATAAAATTTAACAGTATAAAGTGCACATAATGTTTTCAATTCAAATTACTAGAACAGACTTCTTAATAGAGAGATACTAATATGAGCTCTTTCATTCATATATGTCCCTGAAGTAAAGTAGTTCATCAATCACTTCCAGCTACATTTACCAGTTGAGCAAAAGTAATAGACTCTTAAAGGTCAAAGTATTCGTTGTTATGAATGCCTTGCTCACTTGCTAACAAGATGCTTTAAAGTTTCACCAAACTAGAGAATTACTTTCTTTAAATAAAGGATCCTGGGCAGTCATCTATCCCACTATTTTCATTGATAGATGTTTCCACAGTAGGCTGTTTGGACCCTAGCTTTTGTATTGCTCACTCCTAGCAAAAAGTAGGAATGCTTCCTCAATTCTCATATGCAAGAAAAATGAACGATTTCCTTTTGCTTTCTGTAAATGATTTGAAGACTCAGCGAAAATCTATTCAACAAGATCCATAAGTCCACTTGAATGCTAAAGTCAAAGTCAAGCGACGTTAATGAATATTTAGTCTTCAGCCTTTTTTTTCTGAGTAGTAATCAACTATTAAACTCAACTGCAGATAGTCTCACTTATCTAAAAAGTGCCTAAATTAGCTTTTCTTCTTGCATTTCACACCTATAACATAAAGGATAATTGTTCCTATGAACAGTTAAAAAGCTACCAAAATTTATCTAATTTTCTCTCAAAAAAATGTTTTCTTATTTAATGTGATCCTGTTTATTTTACCTCATCCTCTTTTCAGAATATCTCTGGATCAAAATAAATACTTAAATATTTTTATTCTTTTGAAAGGCACACTGAGATATGAATGCCATAGAAATGCAAAACAACCTTAGTTCTGAGTTCATTTTCTCAGGGACTTTCTGCTTCAGCAGTTGCAAATCACAGCACAAGTTTAAGAGAGTTTTAATAATCTTTTATACATTGACATAGATTATTTTGTATGTATTTACATTTGAAATGTTCATATTCATTCTCTCTGTTTTCAGAATATCTTTCAGTCAGAAGGGTGACGCCTTAAGGGGTATGCCTTATATTTCTGGGGATTCACTTTAGCTGGGTAGCTTGAAAACTAAGGGCCCATAAAGGCCTGTGTTCAGATGTTAGCATCCTTCTGTACAGATAAAAGGGTAGCAAGGCAAAACATAGGCTTAGGCCTCCCAGACAAGTCCTAGGAGGAGACAGGTAATAAGGGATACTCTTCTTGGACACCTAAGGGGTATAAGAGGTGGAATTTGGTTGGATGGTATGATGGGTGGTAGCTAAGAAGGTTATAGAGATATTGTTATTCTTTTCCTCTTTGGACCACGGGATCTTCATCTGGAAAGCTGTTCTCCCTTCACTGCATATTGATCTCAATTTTCATCTCTCTCTTACAGGCAACAAGGGTATATAAGCTAACATTCTATACGCTATTCAAGTAAGGTCATGTAGTTTCATAGTTTTTACATGTGCATTTTGTGTAGATTTATTTTGTAAAACATCCATTTTTCTTTTGGTTGTTTGTGCTGCAAAGAATATAATTGTTTTTTGAACAAAAGAACAGAGTAGATGTTTTGAAGAAAGTTAGTGGTTATGTATTGCTATTGTGACGGTACATGTTGTTTTCCTTTATTCTTTGATCCACTTTGGTTTACTTTCTGTTACTCAGTTTTTTTTACTAGTACTTTCCTGCCAGTAATTTGTAGGATCTGATACTGGCAAAAGAGATATCCATGGATATGTTTTAACCCAAGAGAAGTGAGTCATTAAAATTAGCTGATTTGTGAAAATTAATTTCAATAGGATTCTGCATGAGTGACGTTAAAGTAATTCAGAATATCTTTTATTTACTATTCATAAATGTAAAGGTTACAGAATTCTTGATTGAAACATAAGTTTGTTCTGAGGTAGGCAAATCACTGAGATTCATTCTTAGTTTCATAATCATGAAAGTTTGCCTTCCTTTTTTTTAAGTCATAACACGAGAAAGCTCATCTGGACAGGTTATGAGGTGGCCTATTTTTGTGAGATAAAATTAAACAATTTCTTCTTTCACCATCCACCTTCTAAATGAGGCATTTATTTACCTGTGACACTGTGATGAAACATGGATCAAAGATTTCATACATGTTCTGAAACCCTGAACTTTTCTGAGGGGATAGATGACCTCAACCTTTAAAAAAAAGAAGTAAGAAAGTAGTTTAATCTTGTGCTATCTTCTCTTTGCTTCCATGGTGACCATATGCATGCTACCTCCCTTTTACAGGTAGTCCAACATGAATAAGAGCTCAAGGAGCCACTCTACATGGTCACACCTAAACGAAACAGCTTGAACCCTCTAAATTACTGACAAGAAAGATAGCATTGAGACAGTACAGGCAAAATTCAGCTTTCATTGCTCAGCTTCAGGCAGTATCACTGGTCATTGTTTGTATCTTGTGGCATCATTGCAAATATTTCATAATGTAGTTATGTTACAGAGTGCTCATCCAGAATATTCACTAGCTGTATATTCAAGAAGCTGAATTTTTATGCCAAGTGTTGCAATTAGTTCCTTCTGTGTGGTTTCTGTCATGATAAATGCTAAGAATATATCTTGATTTCACACCTTCTAGATGTAAATAAATGCTTTTATTGGCCTTTTGGACCTTTAAATCATGTAGATAGCTGCTGAGATTATTAGCACTATTATTTGGTGAACGGGGATGCAATTTGCTCCTCCTTTATAGCAACATTTATCATCTTGTCCAGACTGGAATTGTTTATTCAAATAGCATGAATAAAGAAAAACTGGAAAGATTAGTTATTAAAATAAGAAAAATTCTCTATTTTCAGGACACGCAAAATGAACAAATTTCTTGCAATGGAACAAAAGAGCAAGATAACCCAAGTGGAGAAAAAATTAATTACAATTAAGAAGTTGGATGAAAAAAGTGAATTATATTTTTATTAATATGCAGTGAAGCTGATAGGCCAAATGCATGATTCATTCTGGATTAAAAAAATAAAAAAGATATTAGTACCTCAGTTTGTTCAGAAATGGAAATTATATTCGTGGTACATCAAGACAGATGACTTTCCTAATACAGTTGCCAATAATACAGTTCACAACAAAGAAGATGAATCATCAGGTCTCTTTTGCTGCATCATGCACTTCAAAATGAACCCTTTTTTCACTTTGTCTTGTCCAACAATATTGTCAAAGTTCTAGTGGCCTTTGGGAAATCTTTGTGCAGCAAAACATATTGGACTGGTAAAAAAACCACTGAAGTGGGTTTTAATAAGACAAAGGATTTACTATTGAGGAAATATTGTAAGTAAAACACTCCTTTACTTTAGTTTTTCTTAGATAATTTTATAGAGGCCTGAAAAAGTGGTGGTAAGTTTAGTAAATATATTTCAAAGAAATTCAAGCCAAATCCATCAAGATTTAGTGACACAAGTGGTCCTACTGATAACTGACATCAGTTGTGTGAGTAACCACTTCATGTTGAAGTATATTAGTGTACAGAATGCTGATAGACTGGCCCACCAAGCATCAAGTAAGTCTATTTCATTTATACTTTGCTTTTGAACGGATTTTTCCCATTAAAGCTAAGTACAATAGATTAGCATAAATTAAGATTTGAAAGAGAAAATGTTAGGATACCAGCTTACAAATATTTACAACCCTTCCAAACACAACCATTATATTACTTCTGTTTTTTTCACGTTTAGTGTCAAATCCTACTGTGCTTTTTACTAGGTAATGCAGATGATCCTAATGGAGTCATTTGTCTGATTCTCTTATTTTTAACCTTTTTTAAGGGTGATTCATTCCATAGATTGATTAGTTATTGTAACATGCTATTAACTTTGGCTTGGAAGGGTCTATCCCTCATACAGACACCAACAGTCATGTTTTAGTAGCTCTTGGCTGCTGGGATGGACATCAGTCACAGTCAGGCATATTTTCTACTTGTTCCTATTAAATTAATATGTCAACAAAAGTCCCACCCTCAAGAAACTAGTCTGTTTTGGGGGAATTCATAGAATTGTTAATATCATTGCCTTTTTCTAACCTTGAAGGTCCACATTGCCATAGTTCCAGAAAGAATGCTGAAATCCTGCATGGAGACGTACTTATATTTTTGCTTATAAATGTCCATGATTATGTTTTATGAAGGCATGCCATGTGTGTGAGGATGCATGACAATAAATTCAGAAAAGCTAAAATGTCTCCACTGCTTTCTATCTGATTGATTGTTTGCTACAAAATGCTTCTTGTGGCTTAAACTATGAGAGTGTAATATGTTCTCATCACCTTCAATTGGCACTTGTGTTAAAGTTCAGAATTATAAAGGAAGCAGTTTACTGCCTATTCTTTTCAAAGTGCTCCTTTGGGGCCAAAATACAAGAAAAGGAGAAAACAATATGGTTAGAAAGTTGAGAATTCATACAGTGCAAATCTTGGTTTCAAGGCATTGCTACTGAAGTTGTATGTACACATTTACATGATTATTTGTCTTGCTTTTTCTCCAGGCATATTAAATTTTTGAGGGAAAGTTTCAGAAACAGCAGGGGTAGGCGGGAGCATTTCAAGGATAGCTTCTGTGAGAGACCGATGGAATTTTCCCCATTATCCAATAAAGCTAATGACAGATGCCTCCAAGAAGGATCCCTCACTGGCCAAGATTGAGCTCATTAGTGACGGTGGTAGCACCTCTGGGATAAAGTCTTTAAGAAAGGGAAAAAAGTTACTGAGCAGAAGCAAATTGCAGCCAGAGAAGAAAGGAGGGAGAATATGTGAGATGAAAAGCTCTGCAGACACTAAAGTTCAGTGAAGTAGAGAGGGAAGGAGGTGTTCTGGGTGCCAGAGCAGGCTGTGCTCTTGCAGCCTGTGGTGAGGATCATGCTGAGGTAGGCTGTTCTGCTCCTGCAGCTCATGAAGGTACACAGTGGAGCAGAAAGCTACCAACAGACCCTGGAGGACACCACGCTGGAGGAGGTGGATGCTTGAAAGAATGCTGTGACTCTGTGGGAAGCCCACACTGGAGGAGACTCCTGTCAGGATCTGTGGACCTATGCAGAGACAGGGACACAACAGAGCAGTTTTGCTGGCAGGACTTGTGAGAGCAGCCAGTTCTTCAAGGACTGCACCAGATGGGAAGGACTCTTTGAAGGAGTTTGTGGAGTACTATCTCCTGTGGGAGGAACCCCACACTGGATCAGGAGAACAACTCCTTCCTTTGAGGATGAATCAGTGGCAGAAACAACATGTGATAAAGAGACCGTATTGCCCATTCTCCATCCCACTGCATGCTGGTGTGGAGATGGTAGAGAAATGGGAATAGAGAAGGAGGGAGTGTTGTGTTGAAGAAGCTTTTAAGATTTGGTTTAACTTATTATTATCCTACTCAGATTTTAATTGGTAATAAATTCAATTAATGTCTGCAGGTCCTTGCCCATGACATTAATTGCTAAGTGATCTCTTTGTCCTTACTTGAACCTATGGGCCTTTCATTATAGTTTATCTACTCTGCCCAGCTGAGGAGAGGAGTGATAAAAGGGCTTTGGTTGGTCCCTATCATCAAGTCAGGGTCAGCCTAAAAGACTTTGATTTACAACACTGTTGAACATATGGAATCATAGAATTGAAGAGTCATTAAGGTTGGAAAAGACCTCCAAGATCATCAAGTCCAACCTTTGACAAAACACCACCATGTGAACTAAAGCATTGCAGTGAGTGCCACATCCAGTCATTTATTAAACACTTCTAGGGATAGTGACTTCAAAACTTCCCTGGACAACCTATTCCAAAGCTTGGCAACCTTTTCAGTGAAGAAATACCTCCTGATGTCTGACGTGAACCTCCCCTGGCAAAGCTGAGACCATTTCCTCATGATTGTATCTGTTGCTCCACACCTCCTAAACTGCTTCTTTCACTGAATTAATCTCAAATTATGAATTCTTCACAGTAGGGAAGAATTATCATTCTGTTATTTTCACTCCCTATGCTCTGCTACAATGGGTCCTTGAACTTTGCATCGCATTGCCAGTCAACACTTGAAAACAGGATGCTCTTAATAAATCTTTAGACTTCATTTAAAATGGAATTAAGTGTAATGGCAAATAATTTAGTAATTCCTCTATGGCTCAATTAAGCAGAATTCATGTACTACTCAAAACATGCTAATGAATAACAAAACATGCTGAAAAATTGGAAAATTACTAAAGGGGTACAAATGCCAAAATTATACACTCTACTCATCAGCAGAAGAAATTTTAGAAGATATGTAGCTTCCTGGCTCACTGCTCTGTCTTTACCTCAGCTATATCCCAGACTACTCCAACACGGAGTCATACAACACAATCACCCTGGGAGCACTGCGGGACACCACTGGGCAGCTGGAAAGTTTTATGAGTATGAGGAACGTTTTCACAGTGAAGCAATAATAGGAGAAAAGGCATGATGCTGTAATTAAAACGTAGCTAAGAGCTAGAAACTGATATTTAAACCTTACGTCCTCTTCAAATTCTTAGCTTTGAGAAAAATGAACCAATGACACAAAGCAATCATGAATTGCTGAGAAAAAACAAGCTGCTGTAGATTTCATTTTTTTAGGAAATAAATAAAAGTTTTGTGCTATGAAATATTTTCCTTGATTTATTTTTAAGTTATTAATTGAAAATATTAAATGAGAGCACAAGATACAAATAATTCTGTAACGTAATACAGATAATAAAAGTGTAAAGCAAAAGAAGCCTATTTTACTACACAGAAACAGAGTACTGGAGGTCTGTGGAACCTGAATTTATGTGTTAGAAACAAATTCTGATATTAATGATGTATCATTTTTAATAGGAACCAAATTCTAATGATCTACTGAAATGCCAGGCATCATATGCAGGAGGTACTTTTGTCACTTCAGCAAGAAAAAATACATGTTTACTGATTGTTAAATTTTAATGCAAATGGCTATGCTAAACTGAGCAAAACTTATTCTAGAATCGTCTACTTAAACCAAGTCACAAATATGTAACCACAACAATTCTCTCCACATGATTTTCTGCCTCAGCTGGTGAAGATGAGATTGCAAGAACAACCTTTATGGGAAAAAAATAGCCTGTTATGTCATTAAGTCAATGCATTGTAAGTCTGTTTATTCAGTGGCGTGCTTCACTCTCATTTAAGGTATGTGCTGCTAAAATTCACTGCGGAGATGGGTATTATAGACAAATGTTACTTATTCCATCTCATTTGACTACATCATAAATTCCAAAATGAAAAATTTTCTCTGATTATTTGAGTTGCATTTTTTTCCTCTGACTTTACTGGTGTTATTACTGAAACTGCCATTTTTGAGTGCAATTCTTTGTCATATGTTTTAAAAAATTTTCAAACCAGTCATAATTGTTTTAATTCTTGAGCAAGGAATTATTAAGCATCTTTCTCTGCATTCTGATAAAAATTTTTAGGCACAATCTCAGTTATTAACTGTTAAAAGGATATGCACGACATTGTGGGTACTAAAAACTTTTAAATCTCTCTCAGCAGTCCTGACCAAAAGTGCTGCTAGTGACTTGTGATTTAAAGAGAGACAATAAAAGACTTATTTAGTCTGTCATTTTCTGAAAACGGATTTTGTTTCAAAGTCTTCAAAGAAAATTTAATACCTCTTTAAACTGGATGTCAAGGACTTGCTGTGCAAACAAGTATGTTTTTCCATTACAGTCTTAGCTTTCTTTTTTTTATTTTTGTCCGAGCAAAAAAATAGAAAGAGAATTAATGAATCAGCAAATATATTGACATGCTTAAGCTAAGTCACTGTGTCACTCTGTTGCTGTATATACTTGCCTCCCATCTGCTCTCTGCACTCTGTCAATCTTTTGTGGAGGAGCCATATGTTTCAGAGCCTTTTTTGAAGTACCCTGCTTATTTTTAGGTGCTGAGATATCAGTTTTCACAGTTAACATGAAAAAAGGAGACCTGATCTCTGCTGATTAGAGCGTATGTGAATAATAAGAAATCATTAGTATATAACATGTAAATAGTAATAATCGATCTTTTCAATATCTCCAATAATAATTATTTCTTGTAGCCTAGAAATGACGAAATAAACCCTTATTATCACTGTGCAAAGTTTATCACCAAAACTGTGATGTTTGCATATCCTGGCTCAGGAGTTCCTGCTTGTAATTCCATGGTTCACTGTTTACAACTTAATAAACCATGGGGGCATATATTAGTACTCTGATTTCAGTGGAAGCTTAGGGAGAGAGAGGTGGGTCCAGGTTCGGTCTTCTAACTTTTTAGCAATATTTCACTCCACTCATGTGCCATAACAGTTTTCAGTTCTAGGTTTTTCATTATTCATATTCTTTTTATCACCCATTTTTCTGAGTATCTTTTATTTCTGTTCAGGGAATTTTTTTCATTTTCTTTGATGGTTTTTCCTTTGTTGCCTTTATTTTTCTTCTTATTCCTCTTCCTTTTCAAGCTTTTATATTGACCACTGTATACTGCTCTATATAAAACTAGAAAAATATATTCAGATAGTAAAACTGAGTATCAATCAAATACCCTGTTTATTTTATGTAATTACACTCTTGAAGAAGTTACCAAAATATTTGTGAGGTCTGAACAGCTGTCTGACTGCAGTAGCATAACTGTGGCCCGCAGCTTACTCTAGTCCTACTCACTCAAAGCTGTGAATACCACTGAATTAGAGCCCAGATGAACTCCCCACATTTTTATGTTGGGATATAAATGAGGTTTGAAAATAATTCATCAAGAGTATTGTGTCAGCTGGCAACTACTATGGTAAGCTTCTTTCTTTTGACAATTTACTGGCATTATGAGTAAATCAAGTTTCTTAATAGAGTATCATTCTTTGAAGGCCTGAGCAAAACAACAAAATTGAGCAAAATAAAAGCTCTATTTGCTACTGGTATTTCATTTGCTCTGTAGAAACTTATTTGTGTGTTACTGGATTTTTTTTTTTCCAGAACCAAGGTTTCTAAAACCAAGAAATACATTAAATTACTTTCATCTGAGGCTGTAGTTTTATTTAGCTTTAGTTTACACAGAAGAAAAGTTCTACTAGAAGCATAAATCTAAAGGCTAACACAAAGAAAATAGGCAAGCAAAGTTCATAGATATGTAAATAAGGTTATCTAGAGAAAAAGTTTAGATATAGGAAGAGAATGGAAGACATGACCTATGAGGCACCTACAGGAAGAAAAGATATGGAAGGGCTTCTAAAAGATCTATTGAAGGAATGATTTGACAGGCAGAAAGACAGACATAAGTGAAAGCAGTCACAGAAGCAATGACAGAAAATTATCTCAAACAAAATAAAAGACAGTGTAGAGGTCAAAGATGATGAAGAATACTGGAGAAAAGATTTTGCTAAAATATCACTAAAGATTGAAAAAAATAGTATCCTTCAATGCAAGTGAGAAATTGAGTATAAATAGATGGGTAAATCCAGGCTGTATTTAATGAGCTTGAAATAAAGGAGAGGAACAAGGTAGGACAATAAATGAGGATAAAATTTAAGATAAAGGTGGGACATTTTTCAAAGAGCTATGATTGCCCTTTTTTATATCGTGAAGCAAAAGATTCAGAAAGAAGTGAGAAATTACATGGAAAATGTATGCAAGGGTAAGAGTATTGTAGAAGACTTTCAGAGTTGAAAAGAGGTTACAAAAACAAAAGAAAAGTTGGGGTGACAACTAGTAGAAAGTATGCAGATCAGAAGCAAGAAAGAAGGAGAATTGAATGTCAGGAAGAAAACAAGGAGGCAAAAGAAGGTGAGAATAAAATCATGCTGCATTTGAATATATTTTCGTGTAAGGAACTGGCTAGATCTCATATGGGGAAAAGGAAAAGAGAGGACTGAAGAGAGAGAAGAAGAGTGGGAGGGAGAAGGCAAAAGGAGGATTTGAAGTCTGAGTAAATGGTAGGAAAAAACAGATGGAACTGAGATTAGTTGAGAAATAGTTATTTAGGTAAGCAGATGGTAGAACTAAACAGAACTAAGCAGATTGGTAGTGAAGAGAGATAGACCTCACAAGGACTTCAGAAAATATTCCACTGGGGTGAGGGGAGGGAAGTGTGAAAGATGCAGGTTCAAGGATATGATTCAATAACAATGCTTAAGTAAAGTGGCAGAAAGCCTGATCAGGAACTGGTGTCAAGGCAGAAAAGAAAATAAAGAAGGAAGAGATTTTAAACTCAAATGTAAACTCAGAGCTCAGCAGAGACTGAGAGCAAAGGGTATTTCATGAGAGTGAAAAAACCTCTTTTTTTAAAATGAAAAAAAAACAGTTCTTAGTGACAGCTACATGCCACTGGTAAGGTAATGTAATGAGACTGTAGGCATTTATGAAATTTTAGAGCAGGACTATGAGTTCACATCTGAAAATTTTATTCTTCACATACAATAATCCTTCTGCAGAAATTTATTCAACTTCTACATGAAATACATGTGGGCTGGGGGTTTTATATACTCCTTTATTTTTTTTTTTTTCAAAATTTCGAAGACATTGCATGGATCTCAAAAAAAAAAAAAAAAAAAAGAGTGGCATTCTTCAAAAGGCAGGTTTTTTCCTGGTTAATTCTTCAAGCTTATGGAAAAAGTTCTACATACAAAGAACATGACTGTCTAAATACTTTCTGTCAGCCCTTCATTGCTGTAAGATTTTCTGTGCCATAGTTCTTTCCGTGCAGATACATATAGCTGAATCTCCCAAGTTATTTTTGCCATGTTAGTTTTCTTTTCATCCACTTAACTTCCTTGATCAATTTATTAACTACTCCCAAGAAGGATCAGGCCACAGCACTCTAATTTTCTCTATTCAATCCAGCTCTGAAAAGCACTGATAATTTTCTTTACTCTTTTTTTTACATTGGAAGTTGAAGGTGTCACATTATTCTTTGACTTCAAGAGATACTTAAAATATCCCTGGGCAAAAATTATCATCACATATGCAGCCATTTTTGCCCTGAGGGAAGACAAAGCTGGAACACTGATAACTAGTGCCTTTTCACCTTGCCTTTTACCCTGACCTCATATTGCCTTCACAGAATCTTTACCTCTGCAAGGGATGAAGAGCTGGTCAGGCCCTTAGGGGCAGGGCATATTTTCAAAATGGTAAAGAATAGAGGAATTTCCGTTGCTCTAATATAATTCCTTTTCAAAAAACTTTGTGGCTTCTAATGGCACATTTCATATCCTGTAAAATTAAGCACTAAAAAAACTCACAATTTTTATGAGACCTAAATCTTTGAAACAGACCAAAAATAGAGGAAATCTGAAAATTCAAACTAGACTAACTAAGCTATAAATTGCATATACATAACGTTGAATTTCAACAATGACCTTGGTCCCAATGAGAAATTTAAGAGGGGAAAACAGCCCCACAACTCTGGAGAGTTTTATAAATGTATGCCTCATCAAGTTATCATAATTAAATCATCATTTTCATCAAGAAGCAAAATGTGACCAAATTACCATGCAAAATTATTAATCACAGCACATATACATTTCAATTGCAAACAGTTTAGGATGCATCTATTAAAGTCTTCCTAAGATAATAATGAAATAAAATCATGTTAATGTTTTGCCATTGGAGGAAGAGCTAACAGTACTGAAGAAAGTTTATTATTAAAAACATTAAATCCCCAATCCTGAAAACTATTGATATGGATAAGGGATTCACTTTTATATATTTTTATAGGATTGTGGCATCAGCAATTAATAAACTGAAAGAGTTAAGCATTTACCCACAGGTTTAAGCTCTCTCTACTTTAAATGTGCACATTCTTAAAAAGATTCAGTTACATTTTGTAGCAATCAATGGTGTATTAATGCATGGAATCTGTATATGCATGCATAGCATTCATAGAAAATGAAATCATGTAACATAGAGAATATAACAGATATCACATTAAGATTCATATTTTGAAAAAAAAAAGATGCAGTGTACTAAGCAAATTTAATCACTGGTGAAAAATATTTTGACAAAAAACAAAAGAGAAATGATAAAATCAATTATTTCAAATTCATCACTCTCACCTTTTGATTCTCTTTAAAACAAATATTCCATAAGATTTACCAGAACACTGTACTGTGTGGGTGTTCTACACTTTTGTCATGTGAAGTAACATGGTGTATATGGTTTCAGTTTGTGCCCACTGCCTTCTGTCCTCTCACTGGACATGATTGAAAAGAGTCTGGTTCGGTTTTCTTTACATCTTCCCTTTGGCTATTTATAGACATAGCTAATTTATTTCTCCTCGAGTGTAAGACTTGACATATCCTTTTCTCTAATTAAGCTTCCCCATTTGTGTAATTCTTCAGCTTATCCAGGTGAAAGAGAGCACAACCACCTATTAGCCACTTCTCCCAATTTTGTACCATCTGTGAACTTGCTCAGTCTGCACTCTATTCCATTGTCCATGTCATTAATAAAGATAGCAAAGAGAACTGGATCCAGTATTGACCGCTGAGGTACACCACTCGTTACTAACCTCCAACAAGAGTCTAATTCTAATTCTACCTCATTGTCTTCTCAACCAGCCCATACTTCATCAGTTTCTCCCTGAGGATCTATCTAATTGGAGACAGGGTTAAAAACTTAACTGAAATCAAGATAGACAATATTCACTGCTCAGCCCTCAAATACCAAGACAGTCATTTCATCATAGAAGGTTATCAGATTGTTCAAGCATTACTCCCCCTTTTTGAACTCATTCTAACGACTTGTACCTTGTAGGTACCTCCTTGCTTACATGCAAATTCTTGAGATGGGTCTGCTTCAGCCGTGCTTTGTTGTATTTATCTTCCCTTCTTTCACATTGCCCCAGGTTCTCTGAACATCAAACATGTCCTGCCAGAGGTGCTGGTAAATCTAAACTTCCCCTGAAATTCCTAGCTTAAAGCCCTCCTTACCAGGTCACCCATTCAGCCATTCTGCTGGCAAAGATACCTTTTTCATACTTGATTAGATGGATTCCACCTCTCCCAAGCAAACATCGATCTTCAAATAGTGTACCATGGTGAGAGAAACCAAAATCCTGCGGCCAGCATCAGCTCTGCAACAACTTGTTGACACATGGAATCAGTGCCCTTCTCCTTATACCCTTTGCCCTCACCAGCAGAATTTGTGGAGTAGACTACCTGTCTTCAATTGCCCCAACCATTGTCCTCAGAGCTCTGTAGTCGCTTTCTGTAAAAACAGGTTGCCCTCAGCATTACTACTGCTGTCCACATAGATAACCAGAAAGGAATAATAGTGGGTAATAGCACAGCTCACACATCACATAACTCTGCCACTGGCAAATAGCAAAAACTTTTCCAGATGACAGGCCAGACTAAAATATCCATATTTTTTATCAGCACATTTCTTGGAAGAATTTCCACTCAGGCCCCCTTAAAATGCCCAAGTGTAGTTCAGGCAGAATAGCGAGTTCCCAGCAAGCAGTAAAGACAAGGCCATGATGTTTTTTCTCCCCTATGGGCCCAGGGAAGTTTAGTCATATCAAGCCATGCTATGTCATACTGTTCTTCCTGAGGGCAGCCTTGGGGACCTTGGTGTATTCATACTTCTAGAATAAAACAGAAAAAGGAGAAACTGAAAAAACAGATCCTTCAGAGAAGGTATATTTACCATCATGGAAGTAGAGAAGGAGAAAATGTTGGTGTCAAATGAGGAGGACAAAAAAGATGCAAATAGAAGTTATCCAGTATGCATTTGATTTATAAATCTTGATAAAATGAGAGAATCAAGTTTTATATAAGCCACAAAGTGTTACTTGGAATTGAATGGGTCATATACTGAAGGAATTTGAAAAGAGGATGACTTTTTTAGTGGACTGGTTTTAAAAAAATGAAAAACATTTTCAAAGTTGAACAAAGCACAAAAAGGGAAACACAAAAGTATAAAGCAAATAAAGAACAGTGCAAGGAGAGGCTGCTGGGTTGATAGAAATGAAGATAAAAGCCAAGTGTGCACTTAAGTTAGAAATGAACTAAATAAGAGATTAAATTTGAATTTATGGAGACTAATAAAGATGGACATAAGCTCATTAATAAAGGATTATTAAAGTCTATCCAGCTATCTGCATACAGATAAATGTGTGATACAAACAGCCTAACTAGCATTCTGTTAGAAGATAATAGTAAAAGTATATTAATATCATGGGTTATAAATTGTCTTTGGAATAGACAATGAAATGATGCTTGGGCAATTAAGACAGAAAGGGAGAAATACAACTGTTATATATAGGTAGAAGGCTGATTTGGTTAATATATCTCTTGTGCATTTTCTGAAGTGCCGTAATTGAACAATCACCATGAGGGTTGTTTTCAGAGAGTAAATACATGGACTCCTTAGGCAGTCACAGGCTTTATTTTAACTTTAAAGATTAAAACAAGTTATTCTGATATAACCATGAATGAAAGCAGGCTGAAACTTGATGGATTTCCTTTAAGCTATAAGATTAAACTGCGAGATCGTGGAACACCTTTCCTTTAGATACAGCAGTGTAAACATCAGTTTTATGGTGGAGTTTAGTAAGTTTGTAAAGTGTTGAGGCTGTGAAGTTTTCTAGAGACTGTTCTTGGGAGACATTCTGAAATTAATTGTTCTGGAAGAAAAGAGATTTGGGGCATATGAACACAACCTGGGCTTAGGATCAAAGGGTGATCTCTGGCCTGTTACATTAGCAAAACAGTTTGGAAGACCTCACTCCTTGTTTCTACTGACTTTCTTGTCCGAGATGCATCTAATTCAGGAGATCCAGATTTTCCTTTCTTTCATAAGCACCATTGCTCCCCACTCTTACCATTTCATTTTCCTTTGTTGAGGCTCTGTGTGACCTGATTTGTCCATGATAGAAGGTCTGTGTATGCCTATTCTCCCTTCTTCCTTCAAGATTTGCAGATTATAGATGATCAGAGAAATGCTTTAAATCAAAAATATTTTTACTGATACCTCTACAGAGTAAGTAGGAACAGACTTGCATTATTTTCATTCCCCCTAGAGTCAGGCCAAATGTTCTTGCTTCGGAATTAGACTTTTGTTTAGGGAACTATGTTATGCAAATCTATGACACTATGGCACAATAGTAAGACTTGTATAATCCAAGTTCCTAGACTTTAAGGCATTATTTTAAATTAAAGAAAGAAGGAGGATAAAGCAGATGTCAATATCCATATGAAAGAGTTAAAATAAAGCACACACTGTAACATTCCAAAACTGTAATCACTTGTTCACGAATATGTTAAGGAGATTTTTTTTTCCTATTTCAGGAATGACAAGGGAAGAGGTATTATCCTGCAGAATGACAGTAAAGAAGCAAATAAAAAGAACACATAATCAAATAGAAGTTGGCAACATTTCCATTTTTATGGTGAGAAGATAGTTTCACTGACCCAACTTTTTTGCTAAGTAAAGGTATTACTTCTTCCACAGTATATACAGAAATTTGACATAAAGATACAAAATGGCAGATATCAACTTAATAAAATACTTTCAGCATATTATCTGATACTGAAAATTTATGTCTTTCAGTAAAATTATGTCAGTCTGTGCATTCCAGTGGGACTTGGCTAATCCATTGGATATTTTAATATATATGTCATAAATCAAAGGTTCAGGTTGAATCAAAAAGAATCTCTGTCCTACCTTCACTAACTCTCTCCAACTGCCCAGCAAGCAAAGCAAGCTCTCTGGCCTCTTCTTTCCCAGATGTTTATTTTTTTTCTCTCAAGGGCAGGAGTGGCTTGCAGCCTGGCCCTCCTGCCAGATCCTACCACAAGGGCCCAGCATTCAAGTATTAGCCTAATGAATGCAAAAGCTGAAAATCAAACCCTTTAAAATTTTGATTACTATTTTATTTTTTTTTATATATATATATAAGAATAAGCAAGAATCCAGGACCAACTAAGGAAAACAATAGAGTTTTGACGTTTTTCCAAGTGTGACATTTTGTTTCATAAAAACAAAAAAGTAAAAATAGAGGAACAGAAAGAAATTTCAAAAGTATATTTCTGAATATTGATTTTTTTACTTTCCAGTCACCTTCATGTACAATAAAGACTAAACAAAAATACAATTGGTTAAGAGAGAACAAGACCTGTGATGCCTCAAAAATTTATGATGTCTCCAAGAGAGAACCATCATTATAGTAATAATAATCATCATTTATAAGACATAATGTATTTTTTATCTAACGGACTGAGTAAGCTTTCAAACCAAATTTCTCCATTTTCTCTACTTGCTGCACTTTTTTTATGCTTTGAGAAGTTCTGGAGCATATAAGCTAATACTTTTGGATGAAATTTCATGAGTGCGTATAGCATTTTCCAGATACTAATGGGTACGCAGTCCACAGGAGCACTCTTGAGCTGTTGGAGAAGAAAACTTTCAATGAACTGTGTGGATGTCAGGTCCTCAGCACAGGTCATTTGATTGTGTCTGTCCTCTGGCTGTACCACACAACATGCTTACACTGATAGTGTGCCCCTGAAATCGGTGCTGGGAACAGAGCCCAGGATCTTGAAGGTATATAAGTACTTACCTACTCAGTCTATAGGTGTTAGCTGCCTGAGAACCCCTGAGTGGGCAGCAATAATCCGATGTAAAAGGTTAAGAAACAGATGAACATCAATATCTACTGTCAGTGCAAAACATTAAACACAACCCAAATGCATTCTTCACAAACAGTACGCCACTCCATCTTATGTTTTTAACTGTTTTTATTCAGTCTTATTTTAAATTCATTAGCTGAGGTGAAGAAATAAGACATAATTCTTGTAAATAACAGCTTGGACTATTAACTTCAATTTATTGAGACTATACTGTTACTCAAAACTTGGGTATGCTATTTGATTGGGATCTGATTTTAATTTTAGTCCAATGGCCTTTAAATTGGGCCACTGAAAAGCACATTAACACACCTTCAATTAAAGCAAATATACCCATATTATGTTTTGTGGAACATTTCAATGTAGCAGGAAGCTCTAAGACTGTATTATAAAATCTTGCAGATAAGGGTATATAATTTTATCTGAATAGCAACACCAGTTAAACATACCATGTCAGTACAGTTTACAGGCAGTTCAAATTCGCGTTCTTTGCCATTTAACACCAAAAATTGCTGACAGTTAAAACAATTGTCTTCTGAGATCTCAAGGCCTGAGCAGCTGAAGAATTGGGGTCAGTTTTAAAAACAAAAATCCTGAATATGTAATAATGTCTGACTTTGGGATTTTTGAAGCATTTGCTATATCGTTGCTAATGATAGGAACTAAAAAATAACCAGATATAAGTTGCTACACTTTATCTTAAATAAATTTCTTATTAAATGTTTGGGCTTTCTATTTATTTTTGTTTTAGCTACGCCACATGACATTAGATTTAATTCTACATTGCTGAATTTTTTTTAAGGCAGAGATTTTTAATTTGTGGAGACATTTTTTAATTATTCATTTATTCTACCTGTTATAAGGCCAGACAGAAAGTCTCATACTGCTTTATAGCCTATGTAATATCTCAAGGGAAAGAACCATTGAAAAGCACATTTAATAGCCTTTACAATTACATTATAGAAGCTTCCTAGAAGTGTTTTTGCAAATCAAAACATCCTGAAATGTTTGCCAAAAAATCTAGAGATTTTATATTAATATAAAAGAAATCTTTGATAACTATGTTATCAAAGCAAAGACATTAAAGTCATAGAATAGGACGTGATTCTCTGCTAAAATGATCAAAGTGGAAATTAAGGACATCTGACCTTAATAAAACATTTATTCAGATGAACAGATATCTGATCAAGAAAGAAAGTTCCCAACAACTAGAAACTGATACTGTAACTCAAGAGTTACTACAAACATGTACATTCAGTTTAGCAAAAAAAAATAAATCTAAGTGTTTAAACTTAAATAACAAAGAAGAATATAATTCTCAGCACCTTAAGGATCAGACTTTGAATAACAGCATGCCAGTTACCAGTTGTAGAAGAATTTGTTGATAAATATGTGTTATAAGACACACAATATTTTACATCTTTTCCCATTTTAGATCAAATAAAGGAAGTATTGCTGGTACTTCAGCTTTTTTCTTCCACATTAACTTAATTAGATTTCATGTTAGTATTTTATGTGCTTACTTTATGTTTTAACATTAATCATAGATGTTTTGACCTTCAGTGACCACAGATCCCTGCTTCTTGGTGATGGGCAGAACATCTGCTGTATCTTATCTGTCATGTTGTTAGACAATCTCTCGGTGGTGGAGGTAGTTTACTGCTGGAACCAAGAACTCCATCCACACACATAATCTGACAGTTAAAATGTCTCATGATTATTTTGATATAAGAAGTGCTTGATACTTAATAATAGTCTCTGTCATTTCCTAGTAGAAACCTTTTAAGGAGAAAAGGGATGTCATTATAAAAAAAACGTATAATATTTTCTCACATGTTAATATATTTTCTGTATTGTTAATAGAAGTTGTCTAGATATAAGAGAATGAAGTGTTTGCAAAAAAATATTAAAACTTGAAAATAGTCCTACAGTTTCATTAAGGATTTTAAAAGAAAGGAAACTTAATCAACCTTCAACATTTATGTTCTGATTACATGATAATCAGTAATCACCATTGTCTCCAATCTCATGAACTAATAAAAATCTTTCCCAAGTGCACAATAAAGTGCCTCAACATTAACTGAATTACTCAGCAAGCAATTTTTTGTTTTAACATTTTTAGACTTGGTTGTATTGTTCAGAGGTTGGTTTTGTCGTGGTTTGGGGGTTTTGTGGTTTTTAATTAATTGTAGTGAATAGATAGAATTGAGAGATCCTTTCTAAACTTTTTTTAAAAAAATCTGATTCACAAATTTAATTTAATGAGCTTTAGTTATTTTCTAGATCAATGCAGTACATTTCAGAAGAATCTGCACCAGAATCCTGCAATGGAGTTGTGGGCTGAATCTATACATTGGCTTGGAGGAAATTTCCACTTCTCTCTCAGATAGTTTTGACAGAAAGTTTAAAACTGAAATGCCATTGAATTAGTAACATTCCAATCCATCAAAACTGTAGATGACTTGGGTTTTTTTTCTTCTCTCCTTATTGAACAGGTGATACAGAAATTATTGATTAAATGATTATATGCTACCCCATCATACCAAACATTGCAGGGCATTCTTGTAATTTAAGCTTTTTGCGTACAAAAGAAAAAATACCAAAACCCCCAAAGTATTTTCAGAGTGACAAATGTCAACATTCAGCACCTTGTGATCAGTTTTCATTTCTGTATGGAGTAAACACATATGTTAATTTTCTGTCATTGTAGTGATTTCAGTAAGCATAATTGTAGCCGTTTGAAAAAGGGCTTTTGAAAAGGGGTGTAAGAGAGCAACCCACTTACCTGAGTTAAAATTCAATTTTCCTCAAAGCCATTTTGGGACCG
>VXBA01002275.1:83538-117238 GCA_013399895.1 Serilophus lunatus
GGGGGGGGGTCGGTATTTTAATATTTTTAAGTTAATTTTTTCTTACCTTATAATAAATTCTTATTTTCTTTACTACCTCTGTATCCACGAATTATTAATCAATAATTTGTCCATCAAACCAGGACAAAACTAAGCAAAAGAATTTTTAAATCCAGATATTCATAAGTTTTCTTGGTGCCAGATATATATCTATAACAAAGGAACTGAAATAAGAAGGAAGCCATTAAAGAATTCTTTGTGATTTTGATTATAAGCTAAAACAGGAACTCCATTTCATTCGAGTTGAGCAACCAAAAGACCAACAGACAGGTAATGAAATGCTTTGAGTCACTTCTATGGGAAGGCAGTCTGAAGACTAGCAGTCAGATTTACCATGCATAGGGGAATCTGTTGTGTTCTGCACTATTTGGAGCTTCCAAATACCTAGTGATTGTCCTTTTTTCTGCGCTTTCACTGAATCAGAATTAATCTTGGAAGAGGAATATTAGAGACCAGAAAGTTTCCTGACTCTGAGTGGTCTTTGTAAACATCAGGGTTTGACCCACAGAGAACATTTAAGACCATGACTTTACTAGTGCACAGGAGTGCCAAACAACAATACTAAGAAAAACCAGTACAAGCAAAACAGCATTCATCCATTCTGTTAAATTATTCTCCAATATAAGATAGCTGACTACAAGTTGTGAAGTACCAGATACTATTGATATGATTTGGGATACACTTTGAAAATTCAGCCTGAACCATGTTTCTATAGACTTGTTTGGGAAAAAAATAATTTTTGTCTACGTCTTCATTGACTTTACAGATACAGGGATAGGCTGCTCAGTCAATCTAGATCTCTCTGGGATATCACAGAAACATAGAATTATTTGGGTTGGAAGGGACCTAAAAAAACATCGAGTTACAACCCTTCTGCCATGGGCAGAACAAATTCCACTAGACCAGGTTGCTTAAGGCCCCATCCAACCTGGCCTTGAACATTTCTGGAGATCAGCTTCTCTGAGCAGTTTTCAGTGCCTCGCCACCCTCACAGTATAGAATTTATTCCTCATATTTAATCTAAACCTGCCTTCTTTCAGTTTAGGCTATTCCCTCCTTGTCCAGTCCCTCTCTGGCGTTCTTGTATGCCCACTTTAGGTACTGGCAGGCTGCTCTAAGGTCTCTTCAACCTTCTCTTCTTCAGGTTGAACAGCCTCAACTCTTCATAGGAGAGGTGGTCCAGTCTTCTGAACATTTTCATGGTCTCCTCTGGACCCACTTTAACAGGTCCATGATTTTCTTATGTTGAGGGTCCCAGAACTGGACACACCACTTCAAGTGGAGTCTCACGAGAGCAGAGTAGAGGAGTAGCATCAAATTCCACTTCTCTTGCACCTTTTTTATGCATTCTTTCATCACAGTTTGATACCATAACCTTTGACTAGAGAAGGAAATAAACGAAATTATTCTTTTTTCTGAAGTTCAGTTATCAGCCTTACAGATAAACTCATATGCTTTAAAACTCCCCTCCCAGAACAAGTCATCTATAAGCACAGAGAAGGATAGGAAACAAAATAATTTGCTCTACTTACATATTCTATTTTCTGTGTAGCTTTATAATGTGCAAACTATTCAAGTGAAATAGTTTCTTGGATCAAACTGAGCTGAAAAAAACATTAGTGATTGCCTAAAGCAACATAAATAAAAGAACAAAGTTATGGGTTTTTATACAGTGTTTGACTTTTGTTCTTGTTTTCTTTTCCATTACTGAACCTCACATCTCAACAGAAAAAAACGCTGGATGTTTGCAAGTCACTTATATAACTCTACTTGAGGACTGTAAGCTTTAGTTCTCAAAAGTCTATGCCAAAAACAGTCAAAAACACAAATAGAAAGATCAAGCACTTAGAAGCACTAGAATGTTTCCAATTTTTAATTCTGCTGTAAAGGAAATACTTCAGCACATAGACACAAAATCTGCACCCTTATAAATAGGTCTTCAAGATGACACATACGAGGCTGCAATAATAAGGAAGAAGTAAAATGAGGAAATTCCGATGCAAAGGTAGTACTAATGAGGAGGGAGAAAGCTTTTAAGAGTGACTTCCCTGCTAACGTCTTTGTATAACCTCTACACGTACATCACCTGTAGCACTCATGAAACAGGGATTTACAAATAATTTACAGTTCACGCATCTGAAAATACAGTAGTGATTGTCTGTCACCACTTGCCAAGCAATAAACAGGCCATCTTATCAAGTTTCCATTTTCATCAATGTAACCTTGAGCATGTCCTAGACCTTTACAAACAGACATTCTTTTAAGTATTATAATTCTTATTTAAATGAAGTGGTAATTCCACATATTGCAAAGCAAAGTTAGTGATCTCATTGTCTCGTTGTGCTGCATGCATATTTGTTTATCGCCATGAAGCAGCTTCTTATCTCTTTTGCAAGCCCAAGGCAAACAAAGTTAACATTTAATTAGTAAGCTCAGTTTCTAAACTTGTTGGCATGTTTGCCTTACAGTGAACTCCCTGCTCATTGGCAAACACCCAAACAGCACAACTTTCTATACACTTGTATCAACTGGTATGGGAAAAGTTGTTATTAATAGCACTGACCATCTTTTCTTGTACAATGTCATTTGAAGAACAGTTAAGCAGACATGGATTGATGGTTTAAATGGATAAACTAGCTTTTAATCCTGTGAATACACATTCAAATGGATGACAATTATTTTAGTGGAAATTTTGTCTACATAAATGTTTCTATTTAATGGGAGAGGAGAAATGAGAGCTACTCAGAATTTATATTTGGATCCATGGGTCATAACCATTTTAAAGGAATGAGCTTTATTGTACTTTTATGTAGTGCTTTGATTAACCTTCCATCGCTTCACAGAATTTGAGGCTTCAGGGATCTTAAGATTACCTAGGATGATTTCCTGAATAACACAGACCATTTGTTTTCATGCAGAAACCCTTTTATTAGTAAAAAAAAAAAAAAAAAAAAAAAAAAAAATAATCCCAAATGCTTAATATTAAAGCATTTCACTTCACTGGAGCTGGAATGGTTGCATAGGATAGTGGAGAAGCAGGGAAGCTTGAGGTATAGTTTCACTTCAGGGCCCCAAAATAACAACAAAATAGAGGCTATACACCTTAATAATATTACAGGTACTCTCTGCTTCAGGTTGCCAAGGAATAAAAAAGAAGGAGGAACTCTACAGCCCTGCAAATCTGAATAGCAAGGATATTTCTTTCCTACTCTACCACTGACAGTGGCTCAAGCTGTATTTTTCTGAACACAAATGATTGCTTTATTCCCCAGACAAAAGACAAGGCTGACCTCAGGGCACTGCCTTACACTGTCTTGGTCACCTCTGAGATGAAAGTGAGGAAAACAAAATAAAAAAGAACAGAAGCAAAAACCAAACTTCTTGATTGTGCCCAGAGGAAAACTTTCCTGGAGACCCTGGAGAAAATATTAGAAGTGGTGTTTTCTAATCCCGTTTTTCTTGACACTGAGCTGCACTACTTTGGGCAATATGAATGCTCTCAGAAGATGAAGTAAATCTTTTTACTTTCCTTTATTGTTTTTTTTTTCCTATCCAAACTTATTTATATTTCTTTGAACTGTGGTGAGTCCATCATCTCCCCAGTGTTTAATTACCTGCACTGCAAGTAAAATTCATCTACCTTAAGGCTGATTATTTTTCTGACATTAACCATCGGTCATTGAATCCTATTTTGACTTTTTCTATGAATGTTAGAAAGTTTACACCATCAGATTCACTTATGTGTGAAATGATCTTTCAGCCTGCTTTTCAATAAGCTCCATACGTTGAGTGCCATAAGTCTCACATTGCTTTGTAATTCATAAATCATTTTGAGTGTCTTCCTTCAAGCTGTCTCCATATATCCCCCTTAAATTATAGAGGCAGATACAATGGATTATCATTTCAACTTTAACAGTGGTGCAGCCAGAGGCAAGCTCATGACCCTATACAACGATTGCATTAGGTGTTTTTCACCCCCAGCAATATAGTGTGAAGGACGTGGGGAGCTGGCTATTCCTGGTATCTTGAAGCCCTCTTTTCCAAGATTTACATTCTCCTCTGCAGACCATCTTCGTTTCTTACCTAAACTAATTGACTTTTCAGCATTTAAGTGTATTTTTGGGGCATCTGAGTATTACCTTGGCGCTTTATATCCCTGCACGAGAATATGCAGTCCTCATCACTTATTTTTCCACCAATAGTCATGTCATGGCTAGATTTGCCTGGTAAATTGCTTCTTCATTATAAATGAAGTTGCAATATAAATAAATACTAAAATGATAATCCAAGGACAGACTTCTGTTATTTGCAACCTAACAAATACAAATTTAGATTTGCCATGGACAAGCTTTTAATTTATCTGATAAGAGTTCCTGTTTTTTCCTAAGGTCAAACTTTTAATTGGTTTGACATTAGATATCATATTATACCTCACAATTGTCAATATAAATAAGCATAATCCATCCAAAAGCAGTCCTTGCTACGTGGTTATAATAATATTTTTAGGCACTAAATTTCTTCACTAAGTTCTAAATCCCAATCGTTCTTCCCTGAGGATCAATGTCCAGAAACTGGATTATCTTCTCCAAACTCAAGAATGATCAAACCAAACAAACAGAAAATCAAGAAAAAAACATCAGGAAGTCTGCACGGAATACTGAGATGTTGTCTGATTGTGCAGGGGTGGGTATGGATATGATGGACTAAGTCCAGCACAGAGTCATGATGGTGATTAAACAATTGAAGCATCTGATATACAAGGAGCACCTGAAATATAGGGAGATGCTATGCAGACGTCAAGTGAAGGCTCAGGAAGGATCTTACTGTGCATAAATACCTGAAAGGGAGCAAAGACTCTTCTCAATAGTGTCCACTGGCAGAAGCAGAGGCAATGGGCACAAACTGAAACATCCGAGATGGCAGTTGAGCACAGCAAAGTTCCTTTTTACTGTAAGGGTAGTCAAACACCAGAACAGACTGGCTAAGGAGTTGTAGATTCCTGAACACAAGTGGACAAGTTCCTGAATAACCTACTTTGGCCCTGCTTGAGCTTGGAGTAGATGGTCTCCAGCAGTCCTTTCTAACCTCAATTTTTTCTGTGCTCCTGTGTTTCTATAAACATGTCATACCATTTTAGTAGTCTTTACTCTATCAGTTTCTCATATTTCCTCAAGTCTTTCACTTTTTTCTTATAGCAAATAAGAACAATAATATATCAATTACTTGAATTTTTATCTGCTCTGTTTGTGCGGAACCGGACACTTTGACTGAAAGAAGCAGGGACCTGCCAGCAACAAGATGCAACACCCAGTGCTCTGAGGTGATGGAAAGAATATTTTCTTCAAAATCCACAGGATACATCTTGGTATTTTTTAAAAAAAGTCACTGACAAAAACTAGACTGAAAAGACTAGAGGAAGGAATCTGTGAGAAAATGACACAATGAGTAGGAAACAAGTTTCCAAGCTTTCTAATCCTTCTGTTTAATCAGGGTTGCCCAACATATCTGAATTTCTGTGTTTAAAATTTACCTTGTTCCAGTATAATACACTTTTAAAGCCCTGATTTCTTGCGTGGAATATACTGATGCTATCTGATGCATTAACTCTTAAGTTCAGCTCTGATCTAAGTGCATCCAGACACTCCTTCACCTGTAGCTGTATTATGGTGATTTCAAGATGATGGCAAACACTGAAGTATTCAACTTCTATGCATGGCCATTTTTAAAAACAAGTTCGTTCATACAGTACCCAGCCTCTTAATGTCCTCAACTGAAATGCAAACAGAAGACTTTCACACTAAATTTTTAAGATAATTTTGCATGTACATTGCATGCTCAGATGCTATCAGCAGCAGGGGGTGCAAGGGTGCTCTACGAGGAGAGGCCGGGACTGCCATGTGCCAGACAGAGCCCTTTCCAGCCGGCTCTGACTTATCCACTGCAGGACACAGCTAGGCCCGACAGCTTACATACACACAGCAAAAAGTGTGTAAGAAAGGGCAAAAATGTTACACAGGCAGTGAGGAGTGAGGTGAAAAAGTGAGAGAAACAGTCCTATGATCCGGGGACAGGAGAAGAAAGAGCAAAGGAGGTGCTCCAAGCACTGGAATCGATATTCTCAAAGGGACCGCGGCTGTGGAAGACCTGCGAAGGAGCAAAGAAAAAGTGTGAGAAGAATGAAGCAGCAGAAAAAATCCAAAATGTCCAGAACACAACCCAGCCTGGAACGCCCATTCCATCATAGAAGGGACAGAGTGTATCTGCTGCAATAACAAGGGAGAGGAAATATCTTTTGAGCCTGGGGAAGGTAGAGTTAACTGTGTGTTTTCCGTAAGTGCTTTCATGTTCATTTCTTGGTTTTGTTGCTACCTCCCAAAAATCAAAATTAATAACTAAGTATTCAGATTAATTGACAATAAATTCATTTCCCCAAGTCGAGTCAGATTTTCCCACAAGAGTAATGGGTAAATTATCTCCCTGCTGTTACCTCAACCCATGGGTTTTTCTCTTTCCGAAGAGAAAAGAGGGAGGGAAGGAAAGAGGGGATGGCTACACGGGGTCTTGGCTGCCAACGGAGGCCAACCTGCCACAGACTAGAGGCTTCTGATGTGCATCTAGATTCTTTCAACCTCAGATCTCCCAGGGCTGCAATAAGGGCATACTTGATCAGTGGTTTCACACTGTGTGTTCACTGAAAACAGAGTTTGTTTGGGACAGTATCAGTAACACAATTAGGAGACACTCTTATTCATCCAGAGTTATTTTTTGTTTCTTTCTCAGAATAAGCATTTTTTTCTAAAAAGTACATAAAAATTCCAGTTGATGTAGCCCTTTGACAGACCAGTGCACTTTAGCACAACCAACCAAACAGAAAGACTTGGAATGGCAGATGTCTAGCTTGCCCCACTAGATAGAAACAGTGGAGGAAAGTTCAATTAACTTTCTCAAGTTATATCTTAATTTATGTATATACTTTTTCTGTAAACATTGGCTCCTTTTCTTCCCACAATACCATTCTAAGGATCAGTCTTCTACCTTCAGTGAAGGAAATAACCGTGGCCTGTAAAAGGCAGGAAAGCAGAAACAAGAGATCTGCTGTTTGTCACAGTGTTGGAGTGCTTAGAGTTTAAGTGGGACTGCATGGCTTGATAGCAAAGCTTTGCCTTCAACCATGGACTTCACATCATCTCCTTGAACTGCAGGCAAGGGTTAAGGTCAGGTGTTCTTACCAGAGATCGTCTGTGGGTCTAAGCTTAAAGCTGACCTTTAGTTTGAGTGCAAAAATTAGTGTACATTGATACTTTGGTAAATCCTCAAGAACTTTTTGAAGAGATTTTTTTTTGTTGAAGTACTGTGAATATAAAAACTAGCCTTCTTTGTTTTGTAGTGCATTTACAAGGAAGTCATTGTTTTTATTGTTTGTCATCTAAATTTCATTGGCTTACAGAAGAAGTATAATAATCTAGTCCTCAATTTTACACGGTGTTCCTAAGGGACAGAAATATTACTGCAAAATCAAAGAAGTCTCAAAGGTCCTTAGACTTACTGTCTTTAAAAATGTTAAGACTCCTGGCACAAAAATAACTTTCCACGCTTATTGACAACTGCTGATTCAGAAATGCATTCAATAAAATAGCTAATCAAGTCAAGAAAGTGGCAGTAACAAATAATGAACATTCCATTGGGAATGAGAACATCTGGTCATCCTAAGATGTAGAATAAATCTACAGCACTTAAGGCCCAGTTCCCATTGTTTTCTGAGTATTTTATCATAAACATCTAAACTTACTCAGCTCTTTCTGTAATTAATGGCAACAAAAGTATTTCACAAGGCACAAGGAAATAAGACAAAAGCAGTTAAGTGCATGGAGAGTATAATACATAACTGAAATAATGACTATAAACTAAAAGCTCTAGAGAACAAATATTTTATAATCAGACCTGTGTAACATTCTTAGGAAAGCTAACATGACAGACATATGTTTAGCTAAAAGAGGAGTATAAAAACAATACATTCTACCACAAAAATAACATCAAATCTCTGATGTTGCTTAGAGCAGACAAAATAAACCATATGATATTGTCATACATTCAAAAGCACTGTGAAATTACTATGTCGTTCTGTGTTGGATCTGTGGCTTGGCTTATCTGTTTAAATAATGCAGTGAGGTGAATTAATACAAGTAAATAATTTGTTTCAACAGACACCTCCTGCAAGTGGCAAATAGTAGGCACATGTTTTGTGATATGCTGCGACATAATATCATATCTGTTTAGGCTGAGCAGACTATGAGGACCTGCATATTTTTGAATATGCCTGTCTATGTAAAACTAGTATATACAAGGTAAGTAAAGACAATTTTACTGTTCTTGTCTAAACTTGATCAAAACATTAAAAGCGGATTAGATGTGATGAAATTAAGCTCAGATATAATCCACAACACTTATTTCATCTATGTATTAACATACTCCATTTCTCATTTGACCAAATGAGCCTTTATTTAGCGATGTATTTTTGCTACCAAACTGCTTCCAAGCAGTTTGTTTTATCTCCGCTTAATCCTGCAATTTAGACATCCCATAGAAACTAAAAGTGACTACAGGCTTTGAAACCATAAAACTGGGAAGGAACTGTAAGAGTATGCTGTTGTTGTAGAGAGAATTTTTTTCTATTATTCATTCAGCTATGAATGAACAAAGACTAGTGGACAAACAGAAAGAAATTAAAAAAAAAAAAAAAGAGGAGATATTTTGTGAGTTTATGATGGAAGAGAGGACACATTTAGGAAAAGACACTCCAGAAGGACCAGGCTATTTGCCAGAGGTTATTTCTGAGTGTTGAGTATAACAAGCAATATATTTGGGGTTTTTTCATGGTCCAGACCTACACATCATTTGACCCATAAAAATTAAAGAGTAGTTGACCTAAAAACCTTTAGGCAGCCCTTCTGTTTTTGTTGTTGTACATCAAATTGACCATGAAAAGTTTGTTTGATACCCACACAGCAGCCATGGTGAGCGTTGGCACCAGGCAGTAGGTGGGTATCTGTATCTCGAAATGGGAACACTAAGACCAGATTGGAGCCTACAGAGCAGTGACACCAAAGAAATGTTAATATTTGAAACCTTCTTGGACCATGGGAACCACGGCAGTCCTCCACAGGGAGACTCAATCACAGCAAATTTATACATCTGAAAACTAGGACTTGCAACTTTTAAACAGATCTGCCTGATTCTGTGTATGATAAGCTGCAGGGATAAGAAAGTGCAGTATACATTAGTGTATACAGATACAAGAAAGCACAGAAACAAATACACTTCTGAAATTAAAACCACGCAGAAATCAGTGTTGTGTGGCTAGGCCTGGCAATCAGATGATTTTGATGCAGTGGCATAAAATACTGAGAAGCACAGACAACATTTAGCTATGATGGCAGCTCATAGTTCTAGGAGAGAGGAAAGCACCTACCTGGGAGTTTAGTTTGCCATGACGGATTAGAATCAGTATAGAAAAGGATGCAGAAGTCATCCTCATTCCTATATTATCTTCCTTCAAATGTTCTTTGAAGCTTTCCTTTGCCACAGTGGCTACAAGAAGCCTACACTACAACACCTATTGTTGTGCAGGGCTAGCTGGGATTCTCTCGTTTTCTTCCAGACACTCAGCTTTCCTGTCTCTCTGCTGACTCCAGTTGTCAATCCTACAGCTTAAGGTCAACTCTTCTGTGCTCTATTTGCACATAGCATCTGCTTTATGCACTTCATTCCTCTGTATCACAGTATGAATGTATTACAGTCCAAAACTATTTTTGCTTTTTACAATATAGCATATCACAAGATTTCCTTCTGTAAAAAGAGTCTTAGAAGCTAGGCATTGATACAGGATTTTTCCTAAGTTATGACTACATTTTATACACGTATAAAAATCTAAAAATTTATGTTTGATATCATTAGAAGTTCTGATTTACCAAGTCTTAGTTTTTCTGTGGTAGATTTATGTATTAAGTTTATGTGGTAGATTTAACTCTGGTTTTGTAATAGAGTCCAAACCCTTTTATAACAACTGAGATGAAACCAGGCTGCTTGTAGGCTCATTTTACCTCTTCTAATTAGCTCCAGGGAGTATTCTCCTCCGAGCAATTGACAAGAGATACAGAATAACTACCAATCAGTTTAAAAAATTAAACTTCAGCAATTTTTCCCCTAACCATATAAGTACAGATATTGCATAATGCAAAAATGCATAATCCAATAAAGAACAGAGGAATTCACACTTTATTTTAAAAAAAAGCAAGAGTTCTGTTTCATCTTAAACATATTTTCAAGGCACTAATTCTGTATTCATATCTGAGCGGAACCCTCTTGGAAGAAGGTTCATGTGCTTTCTTTAACTTCATTTTAGACATGTTTAGTGAAGAGAAGAATTCAAATAATTGTAATTATCCTTTGGGAATAAAAAAACTAAATGTAATTTACAGTAAACTCCATTACATTTTTAATACCTTTTGAATGTGTTATTAGTTATATGATTCAAAGACTGAAAAGAAAAAAGATGAAAGACATTTTATGTACAACCCCTGGATGTAATCCAAGACTTTTTTATAATGTAGGCTGTTCTTCAAATTTGTCCTTCAGATAGGAAAATATAATTAATTGTAGACAGTCCTTTATATATCTGTGATGTAAACACATCATGATAGCTGTCACTTCAATCTTTAGATCATTTCTAGATCCCTAGCAACAAGAAGATACTTAGGTGGTGGTGACTTCTTTGGTAAAATATTGTCACACATTTGTTATTTCCCCTTTACTGAACGTGTTATTTACAAACACAGAATATTTGAGGTTGGAAGGGACCTTAGGGGGCTGCGTACTGTGCAAGCAGGGGTGCCTAGAGCTTCCTGGACTTCTCTGTCTTTGAGGGAGTCAACAGTTCCACCCAGTTTAGTATCACTGGCACACTTAGTGCGCTTTAGAGTTCTGTGTCCAGGGGCCAGTACAGTGTTACAGTGTATGTGGTGCATAATGAAGCCTGAACTTAATTGGTGGGCACCAGGAAGATAAGTTATTTGCAGTAAAACACAATGTAAGAAAAATCAAGTCTTGATCAAGTGTTAAAAATATACCTTTAAAAACCAGAGTAAAAGAACATAATTCCATTGTGTTCGACTTACTGATGTGCCCTTGAGTAGCAGCTTATTGCTTTCTACTTTGGAAGTAAACACATTGTGATGATTTTCTTTAGCCAATAGCCTGTGAACAGCATTTTAATGGAAGAAAGAATGAATTGAATGGAGGAACACTACTCCTTTACCCTTACAGGCAGCAAAACTTTTCTGCTATGTAAATAGCATCTTGAATAACATCAGCCATGGTAGGTTTATGTGAGTAGGATAATACACGTCACTGTAAGGGAATGAAAGGGAACATCGGCAGGCATGCTCTATGGCAGTGTATTTACTTCTACACAATTCATATATTCACACCAGCTGAGGATCTGGCTCCTGAAGCTCCCTTTCAGTCCAAGAAAGCTAAGTGCCTCATCACAGCGCAACAAACTGCTCACAGTTGGTGCCATTCAAGGTGCAGTTTGCAAAAGCAGAATTACTTTGGAAATATTGGAAAAAAACAAAGAACAGTGGTTTGTGACCATTTCACTGAATTACTCTCTTCCCAGATTCAGGTGAATGACCGAAACAGCATAAGATTTGTTGCCAGTTCATTAATTATTGAGGAAGCAAAAACCTGAATAGCTACTGATGATTATGTTTGAAAATTAATAACTCTTCTGTTAATATCTATATTATGACCTAAAAATCATAGAGAGTGGCTTGTGGATATGATATTTTCTTGTTTTCATAATTCAGGAAACTCCCTTTCTCTGCCCGCCCAGTCAAGAAAACATATAAACTCAGAAGAGGCAGATCCCATTAAGATGGATGTGGTTCAATAGTGCAGAAAATATGCTTTGTTACAGAAAAAAAGAATTTTCTAGTAAAGTATATGAACAAATAAAGTAATGATATTGGATTTCTACCTACTTCTTCATCAGGAATTGATTTAATTTACAAGCAAGGGCTACAAAATGCTTATGGAATTAACATTGCTCAATTACATATTGTTCAAATTATGGGGCTTATTATGTTTTCAGGATGAGTGGATCTCTTTTGCCTCATTTTCTTTGCATTCTTAAGCATCATGGGCCTAATGTATGCTAGAAAGGAGATTTTGAGACTGGTTAGATTTTGGAAAGATGGCATTGAACAGGGGGTGAGTAGTCAGCAACATTGCCTAACAGCAGTTTTGCAGGCTCAAGTAGCAGCTATATTTAAGTGGCAGCCTACCTTTATGCTATCTCTGCATGGCATGCACATCTGGAAGGGAAAGTATGCATAACAGGAAAGAAATCTTGCTGTGATAAGTTCCACATTTCAGCAATATTTGCCCTTTACAGCAGGGCAGTAGACTCAGTTAGCAAAGAGCTGCAGTGTGTGCTGCTGTGACCTGTGCCAGGAAATGTTTCTGAACAAAAGAAATGCAGAAAATCACTGAGGTGGGTGACCTGGTGCTTGTACCAGTCTGCAGCACGCCAGTGTTTAGTGACACTGAGGAACTTGCATTTGCCTGTACCTCCTCACCTTCTAGCCCTTCTGTATAGTAGAATTGGCACTTGATCTACCCAGTTCCTTGAAAAACAGTCTCAACTCTCCTTTTTTGTTTAGGGGGTGGTGGGGGAGAGGGAGGGGGGTTCGAGGGTAGGGATATATATAAAGGACACAGATAAAGACCAATGTAGAAGGCTCATGGAAAGTGATTGAAGGTGAGAGAGGGTAATAGGCTAAGATCAGCATTCATTTAGTTAGTGAACTTGATTGTGCATCCTTCTTGTCAAAGATCTACCCTTTATTCCTGGCAAAATCTTCTCTGCAGGGACAGGAGAAATTCTAACCTATAATAAACATGACAGAAATTATAACTTGTAATGAACATCCACCTGTTTGAGCCTCTCATACTTAACTTCTAAGCTAAATTAACACTGAGGTTAGCAAACTATTTTTCTAAATCATCATCTCTCAAATGAGGGGTTAAGAGGACGAAAAGAGGAGCAAAATTTTCCCCAAAATTGAGAGAATAGTTGATCTGTTAGAAACAGAAATATCACAAGTAACAACTTTGCAGCATAACTTTCTCTGGCACCCTTTCTGGCAGACCTAGCTTCAGGAATGAGCCGTGCAAGCGATTGCACAAAAGCCCATGTTCCTGGGCTGCTGAGCTTGACCATTAGCTTTCTCTTCTGTCATACCACATGCCATCTTTAGAAAGGGTTTCCCCCCCAGGTCTGCTTTCATACAATTCCAGACAAACTTGTATTGAGCAAGCAGTTTCTGAAGAGTACATGGAAGCTGTGCCTGTTTCAGAAATCAGGTTAGAGCATCAAAGCCTTCCCTGGCTGAGCCTGTGTCAATGTCTGCTTATGCAGGGGAGTGGAAATTCAAACAGCAGACTTAAAAGAAGAGAAACAAGCAGGATGGGGGGNGAGACTAGCTAGCTGATTTTTTTGGAAGGCCATTTTGTGTCCAGACTCTGCATCTTACCATGAGCCTAACTTTTATTGTCACTATTACCGTTATATTCTCTGCTCTGCTCTAAAATCACCAGTCTGGGTACGTTTTCAAAAGCCATCTGTAGACCATATATGTGGTCAATGTGCTTTCTGCGTGGCCAAGGTCTGCTCTTTATCTGCTGTAAACAGTGGGAATAAAAGTGATTGAATAGCATGCACTTATCTTCTCAGCCAGAATACTAGACCACTGCCTAGTGTATATATGTGCACCTAGATAGTCACACTTTAAGGTATGAGCACCAACATGACAGATGAAGACTTTCCATACTCCTCGTTGCCATATGTTCAAAGGATAAAAATCCAGACAGAATCAATCATCTTTTGTATAATCCAAGTATTAATTGGAGCGAGACTAATTCTGGAATTAGTTACCTAGCTTTGATGAGAAATGAGTTATCCTCTTCCTCTCATATGTAAAGCGAAAGATTTACTGCTTAATTTTAATAACATTTTAAATATTTCCTTCTCTTTCAATCTATGGTATAAATTTAATACAGATACTTCTGCAGCGAAAAAGCTCTCTGCAAACTCATTCTGATACGTATGGTGAAGCAAGATCATTTTTCAATAAATTGCAGAAGTTGACAGTAAGCTGAATATGATACTCTACTGCTGAGCTCAATTAATAAATTTGGACTATGGATTTAAAATGTCAACATCTGATATAAACACTAATAAATTATATTACCATTACTATCTCTGACTATAAAATCCCCATTTCAATCTCTCTTAAAACCAAACTAATACACTTCGCAATTTGGTGTGCTTACCCAATAAAGCCATGCTGATTACCACACAGTAATGAATATATGTATCATAAATAGTTTCAATGGTTTAAAACAGCCGTAGTATAGTTAAACTATATATTAATGGCAAAGAGCCTTTTTAGAAACAATTTACTGTGTTCTGCTGGTAGAAGAAAAAAAGTCTATTCTTTCCAGTGCCACCTGATGAATGTTACTTATTATTTTCACTATCCATGACATTGCAGAAATAGTATAGTTACCATGTATTGAAAATAGGAAGTAGTCATTATGAAAGTATTCTTTGCTAGAAGTTCATGGAAATGAGAAAGCTGTACCTTCTGAAAACTTTTCTGTCAAGGAAATAAGTATACAACAGTTTTCCCTCAAATCTTGATGGATTTGGTAAGTTCTAACATAACCAGCAGTCTATTGGTACATCTATTTTATCTGCTAATGGCATGACAAATTCAAAATAAAATGCATAATGAGAGCTTCATGGACTAAAGTTTCCCTAAATTTCCTGAGGCTTATGGAGAACAATTCTAATCTTTCATAGCATGGTTTAGTAAACTGCAATAGTTCTATGCATTTCCAGTACACGTAGATTTAGTGCACAACTTACACATCAAAACAAAACATCATTATTTGAGGAAAAATGTAATAGATAGAATTTTATCAGCAAAGATTTACCAGAATGTAAATGCATATTCAGGATCTTGTCTTGAATGCTAATTTTCTATTGAGAATTCACTTTCCTGTAATAATACCTTTAAAGTTCATCAACCCTCTGGGGAAAAAGCTTTCCTTACATAATATTATATTTACAAGCCAAATAATAGTATCTTTTCTCAGTCTATCTTTTTTATTATTTTAATTTTATATCATGTATAAAAAAGATATTTTCATTACACATAGTTTTATTTAAATGGAAAATGGTGAAAATACTGCACATTAAAAAATAATTTAAAAAAAAACACCTTTCTTTATGGTGTACAGTTGGACCCTTGGGCATATACTATTTTATTAAGAACTACAAAAATTGATTTATCCATACAGTAATTTCTGAAATACTCTATCGAGTATATATTACTACGTAGGGAAATATTACAATGCTGAACTTGATCAAGGAGTGTGATTTCAATGAAATTGAATGGATCTGGGTTAGATATTGTGGAAACAGTCTAGACTCACATCCAGAGCTAGTATCAGCTAATTCATGATCAGTGATATAGATGCTGCTGAGCCACTCAAAAATATCGTGAGGATTTTGCCTTCACAAAATATGCACTAACATAGTAAAGGTCTGAATTAGTATCCTAAATTATTTTACAAAAGAAATTAGTTTTTAAGTTTCTGTACGTATCGACACAACAAAGTATAAATGAAATAGAGATAAAACTGGGCAGTGAGTGTGTTTTAGTTCTTCTACTGTTACTAGCTTTGGCCATGTTTGTTCCCACAAGTAAATCCCTTTACTTTTTCTGTCTTATTTCCCTATCTCCAAATCAAAGATGACAAGATACTGTGTACAATTTGCAGGAAATTTGCAACTTATTACTGCCTTACGCACTCCGTAACCAGGACAATGTTTCAGCATATGGAGACTGAATGACGGGGAGGATCCATAAATCTTCCATGTATTGGACTGAAAGTATAGTGTAAGAAACAAATACTGTTTTGTATTATAGTATTTTGCAGCTAGAACATACCACTATGCTGAGTTTGCAAGTAACAACTGTCCTGACAACCACTTGTCATAGTTTTCATCCTCTCCTTTCCTCTGTGTCACACAATTCCCCTGCTTGCATTCTTTATTAAGTGCCCTTCTTAATGGGGACAAAATGACCTTGAGGGGAAGGAAAGGAAAACCACGGACAGAGCTTTGCCCAGCTGCAAAGTCTGCTCACGCTAAGGGAAGTTGTAGACACTGGTACATACATCACATAGAAACTGATTCTCCTGTCATTCTCTCTTGACACTCCACCTTCATATTCTCTCTTCCTGACAGCTTTTCAGTAAAGATACATCCAAATGCAACTACTTGCTTCTAAAATCCAAAAAGTTCAAATGTTGAAAGAGGAAATGGAGGGAGGATAAGTCTTGTGTGTAGCTGGAAAACCAAATGGAAAAAACCAGCTTATTGATTGCTGAGAGAAAAAAAGCTTTGTATGATTAGTTATTTATTTGGAAAGAGAAAAAAATGTCATTTTGATATATCCCTACAATGAAAGGCTAACAAAAATCCACCACAAATCAAAGATATTTAAAATGCAAATTGCATTGAGGTCCAAAAGCCCCAAAATAATGAGATTATTAATGAGGAGATGATCAAACTTGACAAAGTTTGATATAGAAGAGATACATTAATGTCAAGCAATTTCCATCTTGCTGAAATCAAAGATGTAAGTAAAACCCTCAAGTAATACATACCATGAAAATTTCCACATTCTCCCTCTCTTTTAAAAATTATTCCAGTTCAGTTGTATACAAACTTACATTTAGCTCTGCATAACCCACTACACAGTTGAAACTGACAAGTTCTTCTTCTCCCAAGAAAAAAGGTACTTGGTCCAGTAAAGTAACTGCTTAGTAGCTGATGCAATGCTACCTACTTAAATGACTACTGAATGATGGAGATCCAGACAGTGGTCCTTGCACCCATGCTGAATCCTGCCTGCTCTTTTGAGAGTCCAGCTAAGGCATAACTTGATGAAAGGTGAGTCAGAGCTAGATTTCTGGCTTAATTTAGATTCAATTATTTTAAGAAAGGGCAAGTAAATTCTCATAAGTATTAATCAGTCTCAGAGCTCATCAGGTGCTTTCTAAATGTTAGCTGAGAGACTGACTAAAGTCATCCACAGGGCTGTGGTCAAGCAGAGAGATTCAGAGAAAATGTTACACCTGAGTGAGCCTGCTCATACAGAAGCTTAAAGCATTAGATGAAAAGAAACCCAGTTTGAAAAAACTCTGATTGGTAACAGAAATCAAGCAACTTCAATTAGACTTTGCCCTCAAGGAGATGTCTGGAGCTGCAATGTGGGTACAAATTGCATTGCATTGACAAAATACAGAAAGTCTCTTTCGGGATCACAAAAATCTACTATGAACAAACAATAGGCCTACTAGCATATCAAGTGGAACAAATTAAAACTGTCAACATCACAGCAACTGTTTTAAATTGGTAACTTAGCATGACCCTAAAGCAGAATAGAAATTAGATGTTCTGATAATGTTCAAAAAAGTGAAAGCAGAGATCGGCAGCCTGCTCTAGGAAACAGCAAAGCTGTAACATGCAGAGCTCTTCAATGAAGTGTTGACTCACTCACACAAAACACAGCTTTAGAAACTTTTATAGGATGTGTAATAATCTCTGACAGAATAGTCATCAAAGCAAAAGAAGTCATTTGCAGTGAGCAATCATCAGATGCATGATTTATCACTAGTCTTCTAAATAATCAGTCACGGTAGTTGTTAAACTATTATGGAATCAATATATAATCTCTACTATAATGTGATATATAATCGCTAAGAGCATGAAGGGTCTAGTAAGATACATAGATAAAAAAATTCTAACTTCCAAAATATTCCCCATCTGCACATCAACCAATCATAAGCAATAAAATGTAAGTTGCCACAATAACTTAGGAATCAAAATGTTAAGCACTGTTTTACCTAACATTTAGGTAAACCAATGCATGACAGCTAGACTCACAAAAAACAGTATACCAAGCAGAGCAATCAAAAGGGAAGTTCTGAAGAAAGGGTTTACACTGAGGTAGTGACTCAGCACTACCAGGCAACACAGACTTCCATTTGGGATTTGCAACCTGGAAAGTTCTTTGACCCTTTTCTCTCTACCATCAAAACAAACCAATCAAACAAATTCTTTCAAGGTACAGCTTTTTGTAGGAGGAATTGTCTAAGACAAGACAGCTCTCTGCAAATACTTTCTAAGGACACAGGAGGAAGAGGCAGACTCCAATAGATGCAAGCTTCTCCTGGGAGCTTGCTGGTCCCAGCAGGTGTGACCAGGTAACCCTAACATTCTATTCTAGGTATTTAGCAAGTGTAAATGGTGAGGATTAGAGAGAAGTGAGATGAGGGTTTGAGGATCATGTTTGTGGTGTTGGGTGTTTCCATTCAGTCTAAATCTCCCATCAGACATCATGGCCTTTATCTAATCTTTGAATGAACAGTTTTAGGATGGCCTACAAAAGCCGCTTTGTTCATCCAAAGTCAAGGAAAAGAAAGCATGGGGCTGCAGCACATTTAATGCTGGCCAGATAAATGTAATAATGTGGTATTATGCTGAACTGATATGCTTGACTGGTAGCTTGTTGACTGGACCACAATGTGCTGGAACTGCGGTCTGTGACCTTTCAGGGGTGAAAGATTTTCTATGGCACTGACATTTACTCAGGCTTTGAGAATTTTTGTCTCCTAATACAGTGACTGCTTTATGAGAGGTCTTGACATATTCCATGGGTGGGGAAAGAGTGGGGGAAGAAAGGAGGGTAGTGTACAAAAAAACTTCAGCAGCCTAGGTTACCAGGATAAGGAAAGTACAATATAAGAAATCTAGTAATGTAAGCTTATTGTTATCCCCAGGGAGTGGCAGCTCACCAAAATTCCATTAATTTTACAGCTGTGGCTTAAACTGAATGAGTTTTATTGCACAGATGAACAGTGGCTGTTCCCTACTAGTCTGTCCTAGTTTCACATGATTCAATTGCTAACTCCAAACTTCTGTTTGTCAGTGTTCCTGGCTGCAGATATTTATTCCTGTTCTTCCATTAGAATAATTTCTTTTAGTTTGTCTGTGAAAATTATCTGCAGATGGTAAAACCTGAAGATTTTGAAATATATTCACAAAAACTGCAAAATATACAAGGCTCTGACCAAAAGTCTCTGCAATATAATAGATAATACTTATCACTAAAAAGCAGACAGCAGCTTTCACATGCACTAATAACATCACACTGTGAAAGCTGTAGAGCGGATGCTGTTGCACTGAAAGACAATTTTGTCAAAAACATTGCTTTTCAGTTACCATTTTTATCCAGGTAAATAGTTATTTAATACTGTTAAAAGCATTTTCTTAGATCCAAGCTTTACAATTAAAGCAAAATTAGTGTCCATGGTATTATAAGAAAATAGAATGTAAAACATATGCAAATTAAGGGAAAGTGTACTGCCTTATCTTGTCCCATGAGTTCAAGATGACTTGCATCATTTTACTGAATTAAAAGGGCCAGCTGCAATGGAAAGATTATTCAGGGTGGGATAACTTCCTAGTGGGGCAGAAAAAATGTATCAGTTGCCAGATTGCATTCAACCCTACAGCCAGAGTGAGGAAGGGGAAAAAAAGGGGCCTATGCTTCAGCATGACACTGACATTACATGTCTGCCACATGTCATTCAGGATCATTCACAGCTGGAGTTATATTATTGTAACTTATGCCACCAGTCTGTTCTAATACACAGCTGGTCCAGGATGATGGTACTGGCATCCAAAGTAATTTACAGCATCTGTACACCTCCCCCGAGTTACACTGCATGCCTCGTGGCTGCAGTGAAGAGTTTGGATCATTAAATTTAGAGGCATTTAACTTATGCTTGCATTATGACTGCTGCCTGATGGCATACTACTCCTCTCTGCTTCCAGGTTGCCATGAAAAAGTAAAAATTTTAATGCAATGAGAACTTAGTAAATCAGAGGAGTTCCATGAGAACTTAGGGGATAGTAGCTCTGCCCCCAATATCTTAACAGATAATAATTGTCACAGCCACTTGACAGTAGCAACAGTTATGACTTCTGCATACTGCCTCATTAACATTTCTAGGATTCACCACTTCAGAAAGATGTAGTCGTTCTTTGCTTCATGAACCCTGCAGCACTGCACAGAGGATACACATGGCCAAATATTCACTAGCCTGGATTGAGGCACCTATGTGTGTGACCTGGGAACCTTTAACACATCTCTTTGGCATCATGAGGGTGTTCCTAGTTATATTCTGTTAAGAAATGAAGGGCGAAGGAGCTGGAGCACAAGCCCTATGGGGAACGACTGAGGGAGATGGGGTTGTTTAGCCTGGAGAAGAGGAGGCTTAGAGGAGACCATATTGATCTCTACAACTATCTTAGAAGACGTTGTAGCCAGGTGGAGGTTGATCTCTTCTTTCAGGCCCCCAGCGACAGAACGAGAGAACACAGTCTTGGGCTGCATCAGGAGAGATTTAGGCTGGATATTAGGAAAAGCTTTTTTACAGAGAGAGTGATCTGCCATGGGAATGGGCTGACCAGGAAGGTGGTAGAGTCACTGTCCCTGGATGTATTTAAGGAAAGGTTGGATGGCGCACTTAGTGACATGGTTTAGATGATGGGTTGGTGTTGGGTAAGTTGATGTTAGGTAATAGGTTGGATGGACTTGATGATCTCTATAGTCCTTTCCAACCTTGTTAATTCTGTGTGTAATTTTGTGCATGAAATCAGATCCTTTTTCTCCTTTTTGTCTTCACCCCCTGTGGAGCAGAGATAAAGTCAAAAGTTAGAATAAAATAAGATATGCAGAGGAAGAACCTGTGGCCATTTCCTAGTGGCAAACAGAGACTCTACCTGCCATTTCACAAGGTCACATTTATCTCCCAATGGTTCCCTAAACACTGATAAGCACCTGTACATCAAAGAATGGGATGATGTAAAGGCACCACAGTCTTTATTTTGCTAACAGTTTGCTAGATGGGAATATGATGACTCCTTTGACCTGTGCCAGCTATCCATCAAGAAACAATAGATGCCTGTTACACTACCCCAAATTTAGTTTATTGACTATAATACTCAAGCCCCGCTAAAAACTAAAGAAATAGTATATAAGGAGTTTACAAATGGGAGGAAATTGGGACAAGTTGTCCACCACACTGCTGGGGGAGTTGACAGAGTAACCCTCTCTTCTCCACCTCATATAGAGATATAGAGATATCTCTGTGGGTGAGCATATGCTAATTTCTTGCTTTAGAGACTAGAATTTTCTTTTACTTCATAATACTTTTAGTTGACTCTTTTGCTTTAGAACTTGCAACTTCTTTGCCTTATATTGTTATTACCTGGTTTTAAATGTGTATTTGCAGACAGACCCTACCATAGACTACCACAAACCCTCACTTGATACAATTTGTGTTTTAAAAAGTGTTATTTTTTAACTGTTAGAGTCATTCTGTTATAAGGTGCTAAGAGTTTCATTGATGATATAATAACTCATTGGGAAAACCTGCTGAGGGTTTTATCCCTACCAGTGTTAAGTGTCAGTCCCCTAAAAAGGATGGCCAAATTACCTCCCAGTCTTTTGAATCTGTTTGTCAAAGGGTCCCCTTATAAGACACCTATTGACTAATTGATAGAAAGGTTTTGGTGTCCTGAGGATACTGACAGTCAGAAATAAATCACTAAGGGTTGGGCAAAAACCTCTATTTTCCCTCCATCTTTTATGTGATACCCCCTAAACTAAAACAATAGTTGTTTCATGAAGTTGTAAATGATCATTTTTTATGTTGGTAGGTTGGGGGGTTTTTACCTGTGAATATAAGTTACACTGCTTGATTTATGCATCTTTTTAATGAGAACATCCAGAACTAGCTATCTCATAGATCTTAGTTTTCCTCTCTAAACAATAAATATCGAAAATCAATGTGAATTGAATTCATTTCTATGCAAGTACTTCTAGAATATATTTTTTATTCAAAAACTATGAGAAATGATGGCCTGTATTTCTCTTGTCAGGAGCAGCAATGTTATATGATAATTATGTTAGTAAGCATATAAAATTTAGCTTTAAAGTAGCAAGCTGCAACAATGAAAAGGACAGCACATTTGGTTGCATAAAGAAGCTTATTTATGAGTTTACAGCTAAAGATAACAGTTCTGTCATGAGAATCTTACATCACATTTTTATATATTTCAGTAAGCAGACTATTATGTGAATATGAGCAAGAAGGCAGCTGGCACAGATAAATATATTGTTATGCCTGGAAATCAGACTTCTGTATGAAGGAAAGATTTGGGGTTGGTTTTAAGCTGGTTCTTTTTTGATAAATGTTGATTTTTCTCATTATTTTAATTACAAATAAAGTAAAATTAATCTCATTGTGTTCATATATTATTAACTATCAGCCTTCAGGTTTATTATAAAAGTATAACCCAGGGAGGCTTACCTCACATTCAGCAGGGCTTCCTGTGGCCCATCAGAAGAAAAAATCCAATGTCTCACTGATTTCAGCACCCCTTTCTCTTCAGCCAGTTCAGCAGCTACCAAGAAATAAGGGTTAATTCTAATAAATTGATTTGCTTCAGTCATGTTGTGGGGGAAGGATCGCAAGAAAAAACCATGAGGAGCAGCTTGCAATTGTAACAAGGACAGTACATGGAGCCAGAGATCTTTCCCCACTCATAATACCTCTGAGGCAAGAGGCTCCATAACAGATAATTTGCCAACTTGCTTCAGTGGCAGCAGCCTACTCTTGGATGTTTTTCTTTGAGTGCATCCGGGGAGACTACACTTGTGAATGATGTGGTTAAAGAGGACAGATTAAGCCCAGTTCCCCTGGGAAATGTTAAATGCACATGACTTCCACCTGCCCCCAAAAGGGTAAATATTTTATTTGATGCCTTTTCATTTTTCTAACCTTTTCTATTTTGGATTCTCAAGATTTCTGCCCAACAACTACCAGATTAGAATTGCATTCTTTTGTTTTAAATTAAATCTGAGGTACTCGCATCAGTCTAGGACTTCGAGTCTAAATTATGAAGTAATGCAGTAGAAATTCCAGCCATTGACAATATTATATCTCATTGATGAACCTGGGGCTTTTTGTACATCTTCTAAAAGCATTCAGCCATTATTTTTAGCAGAAATTAGAATTTTATTGTGATTAAAAATAATGAAAATTTGCCTTTTTGTATTTTTTGCACTATAAAATATACTTCCAATAAATAATAGCTAAGGTGTTGCCATTTTGGATTGGATAGAAATACTGCAGCTGTTGTTATCAAGCTTCCCAAATGTGATCCATACTGTATCAGAGTTTATGCACTCAATCAAATCTTTGTAAAAAAAGGATGTGATACTCATATCTCTCCTGGGATTAACCATCAAAATAAAACACAATACAAAAAAAAAGGAAATGGCTCTTCTTCTTCTTTGAAATTAGCTGTAGGTCCATCATTGAATCATTTATCATAATTCAGAAAAACAAAGAAAACTAACAAAACAGGGCTTAAAAATTCAGAAAATGTCAGTTAAAATACAAATTTTTTCTGTAAATGCAGTGCTGCAATTCTTCACAGAAGAGCTCATGGCCCCAGTGACCATGAAAATAAAAGAAAACCTTGAAAACAAAGCACTTCTACAGGTGAGAAAAATATATGCTAGATTCTTGGGGGTTGTTTTGTACCATGCCAGAAGAGCAAGCGAGTCATAAACACTGAGGTTATGGCCAGAATGTGTCACTGGAGATGGATACAGAGAACCAGGACACATCAGTGAAACTGGCAGGTCACAGTGTCCCTTATTATTTTTTCCATTAAAGATTTTGGCTTTATAAAACCAAGGCAAAAGTCTGTGTGCAGTTTGACAGATGAAATCACTGCAGAGAGAACACTGATAGCTATATGGCTCCTGCTCTGCCCTATTTGAAATCCATCCCACTGCAAGTCAACCAGAAAAGAACATTTAATCAGGTTATGTAGCCCAAACATAAGCTTTCTTTTGTTGATAGTTCTCTTATTAGTATCTGAACAGCTGTTAAGGAGAAGAAACTCTCCAAGCTAGAGAGTTCCCGATAGAAGAGAGTGTCCCACTTCTCATCATGAATAACATTCAGGTCACTCTTATGTATTAGGTTTAACTGGTCTAGTGATGTACAGAGATCCCTAAAAGGGGACAGGTTCAGCTACCAGAAAGTTTCAGAGAGAGATTTTGTAAGTATGTCTTGAGGATCTGGTCACAGACTTTCATTTGTTTATTTAGAATCGTGCAGCTACGTCCCTCAGTGAGCCTGGTAGTCAGAAAAACAGACCTGTGCAGGGATATATCTGTCATAAACAAAAGAACAACTGTTACATTCATCTGTCTAGAGTGAACTTTCTTGTGAAGCTCAATCACATGTCTCTGCTTCTGTTATCACTGTCTTCTTACACCTAACACATTTTGCAAAATTAAATTCTGACACTCCCTCTGCAAACATCTTCATATAGATATGAACTTACCCTCAAACAATCTCCTTCTCAGCTTGCAAGTGTCATTGATTAATTTCTTTTTCTTCCCTTCATACTATAGTTGGTGTTATTGCTGAGTCTTGCTCTAGTATTTGAGTTAGCACCTTTTGATATTGCTATGGTTTGTGGTCGGATGTGGTATCCTCCAGTTATAGTAGCATGCCTCCTTCAGTTTCTCACCAGTCTGTCTTCTTTTCACTCTATCATACTGATTAGATCTTTTCATTCTCCATAGTTTCAGCCCTGCTTACCCCACTCACCAGCCATGCTCTGTTCGCCTAGAAGTTGACACCAATAATGGTTTTGGTTAATCAAGAACAGATTTCATAAAATACTGTTCCAAGATAGACAGAGATGTCAATGGTCTCAGGCTCGGTAAAGAAATGTGTCATCCAGGCCATGAGCCCATGTTTTTGTCCTTAATGCTTCTTTTCTTACTTCTTCCATTTCTCTGTTGCCTCGTCCACACATATATCGGGGTAGTCAACTCACCCTCATTTCACATCCCCTTCACTGCAGTCTCCTTTTCCTCTACCTTGTGCTCTCCATTGTACTTTTAAAACTCTTCCCGCTCCTTACTATTATCTGCTTTGCAACCCAGCCGGTATCCCCATGATCAGATGCTCTCCGAAATTTTCACCCCTCTATCAGCTGCCTCCCAGTGCATCCATGGTCCCCCTTCATGTCTCCTCCCTGGGCTCCCTGCAATCCCAGGCTTTCCACAGCCCTCTAGCCTCATCTGCTCTCCAAAAGCATCAGGCAGCTGCCTCTTTCTATCCTGCCTGAATTCCACAGGGAAGCAGAAGGAAGAAAAGAGATACTTTTTCCTGCAGAATCTAGTTAGGAGAGAAGGCACTGCCTCTGGCATCCCAGAGGGGTCATCTCAGGAAAAGGGCAAGATGCTGTTGGCTAGATCTTGACCTGTGTGCACAGAAGCATCAGAGACTTTTACCTCTAAGAAATCTCATCTTCTGTGCAAACTACAACTTAATAACTTGGCCCAATTTAGACAGATTTTGAAAAGGACAGCAACAGGGAACTTTCTTTTGCAGCTCTCTTTTCCTGTTCCTCTCAATTTAATCTATGATGAATTCAGGTCTTTTAAAGAAATGCTGTCAAAGATATTGGAAAAAGCAGTTTTAATATGATGTTGTAAAACTGCTGTAACAAAGTTCGATGACAAGGCTCACTTTATTACTGGACAGCACAATCATTTGGACTCTGATTCAACACTTGTCAAGGCACAAATCAAAGTTATCAAGTCAAAACAAAGTTACCAAAATCATTGTTATACAGTCTTAAAGTTACCATACTGCAATGTTATGCACAATATTGGTTGCGGTCATTGAAAAAAGAGCAGTCATTGATAAAAGCTCTCACTGTCTCAAGAAGAAACCTTGAGGTATCCCAGCTCAGAGGGAGATCACAGCCACATTGCCAATCGGAGAGAGTTCAAAGAAGGCTCATTAGGCTGTCATATTTATGTGAGGTTCTACATTTTGTGGGTAGAGCTTCTTGGCATATGAACCAGATTTGTCATATGCAGGCAATTATTTCTCCTGCAAGAATGATAAACAATCCTTAACAGGTTAACCCAGTCTCTAGGGAAGGTGTGCCTGGTATCATTCCCAGTATCATTCCTGAAAGGTAAAACACTACAAGTTCCAGCTGTGTTTTTCTGGATGTGTTACCCCTTAGAGGTTCAACTTGTTTAACTGCTTGGACTAAAGACAAAACTTCCTTTTGCCACTCAGAATATCTCTGTTCTGTCTCTTTAACATCAAAATACAACATCATCAGAAAGAATAAAGACAAATATAAGCAAGCTGCCAATCCTGAAATGCCTGTGGAGCATCTTTAATTACAGCCTGAGGCCTCAGGAGGAGACTTGGGAGCACAGTTACCGCAAAGTCATTGGCCCATGGCATTTTCAATTAAAGCCTGTCAGGCCCAACGAGATGTGCTCAGATGGAAGGGGAATTACTAGCTGTGTTCTTTGGAATGAAATAGTCATATATTTTGGCCTGGGCATGAGGCCTGATCAGAGCCCAACAGAATGTATCATGCAGAGCTCTGAAAGTGATGGAAATTATGTTTCTGAATCTTTGGTACTATGACATAAGGATAAGGTTCTAAGAAGGAAAATCATGGTTAATATAATGGGTTACAATACAAGTGATTTATGTCCTGTTTTCTACTTGGATAAAGTTAATTTTCTTCTTAGTAGCATGTAAAGTGCTGTGTTGCAGATTTAGTATGAGAAAAATGTCAATAACACACTGATGTTTAAGTTGTTTATAATAGTACTTCTGCTAAACCAAGGACTTTTATGTGTCTCATGCTCTGTCAGTGAGCAGGTGCACAAGAAGCTGGGAGGGAGCATAGCCATGAAAGCTGATGTTAACTGGCCAAAGGGATATTCCATACCAGGAAATACCATGCTCATCATATAAACTGGGGGGGAGTTGGCTGGAGGTTGCTGATTACTGCTCAACATGTGGTGTGTAATTACATTGTGTATCACTTGGGTTTATTCCTCTCTCTCACCCTCTCTTGCTCTCTCTCTCTTCATTACAATTAGTAATTGTAGTAGTAGAAATAGCAAATTTTTTTTTAATTTATTAAACTGTAATTATGTCAACCCACAAAGTTTACCTTTTCTTTCCCATTCTCCTCCCAACCGGGGTAGGGAAGGCTGGGAGGAGTGAGCAAAAAACTACATAGTGTTTAGTTGTCAGTTGCTGCTAAATCGTGACACTTGATGATGTAGAAAACAGAGAGGTCTGCAAGAGATACTCTCTGATTTGCAATGAGACACTTCATACAATCACAGTAGGGTGGGACACAGATTTCCTGATTTTGTGTTTCCTTTAAACACAATCATGTTTTTACGTGCACAGCTCTCCTTTTAGAAAAGAAGTTAAATTCCTATGGATTCTCTTTTCAGACCTGAACACAAAATCAGTTTTAAGGCCTCAAGACAAAGTGAAACAGGTTTGTATGTCATACTCAAAGACATAAGAAATCCTGGAATCCCACTGAGCAGGCATAAATGCCAAATAGACAGCAGAAGCAGGGGGTATCCACCAAAGTAAGGAAAAAGGTCTCATGAGAGCCCAACCTGTTCCTGAAAGGTCACAATATAACATTTAATAGCAAAAGCTGCCGTAGGTGTTTACTTACGTGACCTGAGGTTCTATCCAAAAGCCAAGAAGAAAATCAGGAAGTTTAAGGTTTAAGCCTGCGAAGTGATATATACATTTCAAGAGTTCAAGTACAAATGTACTAGTTAATCATAACCCATTTTCTCCCAATACTCAAAAATTAGTGGAAAGGCAATCAATGGAGGATCTTGATGAAAAAGAACATCATGTACAAGAAAGGGTCAAAATTCCTAAATGCTGGATTCAGTTACCAACATTACAAAGACTCACAGGCTGCTGAACCAAACATTTCATTTTCATTAAGACAGGTTTGCTTCCTGAGAGAAGTTATTAGAACACGTAGCCTCAATTATTTACTTACTAATAGGTCACTAAGTCTTGATGCTATCACATACACATTTCGTATGGCTACTCATGCTTGGACACTTCAGTTACAACCTCTTCTAGTAAATTAACCAGTGATAAGGCATCAGCACTGAACTTCATTGCCTAGTTCTTTTATTTGTTTGGACTGACCTCAGCAAAGTTTTGGTGCAGATCAGGTCACTCCTAAACAGCTGATCTGAAGTCAGAAGGGGCAAGTACTGTTTCCAGGGAGCAGTTCAGGTAGCATTACACTTTGTGGTGGGCACTAGAAGAGGTTGACATGAGGATGTTGGTCTAGGGACTAGATAAGTAAGCCTTGTGCTGTTTTATTTATTAATAAGACAGATTCTGCTATTAAAGCAGAATCAAAAGACAGCAGATGGAATCACAGAGGAAGGCAGATCCTACAAAGAAACCAAAAAGCTTGGAGAGTAACAGAGCTGAACAGAAAGGCAACTGGAACTAGCCAGAGGCAACGAGACTAAAGCAGACAGTTTCAGCCCAGGAGCAGGAGGATTCGGAGCTTTTGCCAATCACTGAGTTGCCTTAAGCAGAAGAAGTTGGATTTACAAGAACCACAGAATGGTGCTTCTCCAGCCTCAGTGTGTGCTTGGCCAGCACAACAGAGAAACTGCACAAGGCACACCTTACAGGCTTAGTAAAAAGACACTAATACACCATGAAAAGCTTATGGCATCTACTGGTTGAGATGTTGCCAGAGAGATGGAACTGAACGGAGCAAAGGCAGAAACAAGTCCCACACTAACAGCAGCACCACAGCCAATAGAATACTAGGATGAAGGTCTACATATTTAATTGAATAGAAAGCCTAACACAATGTCTTGGTAAAGGCCAAGTGATGGTGGCCAACTCTGAATTGGGAACAAGTGACCGCTGTAAGTCACGAAATATATGCACAGAGATTGCAAAATAATGTGGATATCATAGAGAAGGCAGAAAATTAAAAGAGTTCAGTAGAGGAAGCCAGTCTGTAAAACCATAGCAAAAAATTCAGCTATTAAGAAGCGTCTTTGTAAATAGATTTTCCAACAAGCTAAATTAGACAAATACAGTGCAGAATTTATCACACCTGACTTCAAACAGCAGCCATGCAGATGTTTCCCATCCAACCAGGTTATACTAGTCTCCCTCTACAGTCACTGGAAAGAATATACATGATTCATCTCACTTATTTGCGACACCTGCTTTAGAATGGCATGACTTGTGCCCTACTGGTACTTGTTTCTCTCCATTTCCAAGAAGGGAGTTTCAGTGATTAGCTCAGATGGAGACATCTGCATGTGGCCTCATAACTCCCAGCCAGGGAGTCGTCTTGTGTTTTATCTCCCATTAAGCACCATGCAGGAGGTTGATTGCCATTTTCATATGTGGAAGGAATTTTTTTTCCCAGACAGCTAAAGTGGCACACGACTATATGGGGTTCTTTTTCACATGCTATCTGGCAATCAGGAGAGCTGACTTTGGTTTGATTTAGAATTGTTGGATTGGCTTTTAGTGCACTTCTTCATTCAAAATGGCCCAGTGGAGGTCACAAAGTCAGCAGACTAAAATTTTTATCATCATTTGTACTGTGATTTAAAATGGTAAAGAGCTGCACTGGCTCTGTCTTTAACAGAAGTTGCAGCTCTTTCCATCTGTCTCTCTTCTACATGCTGCGTACACCAACGTCATTGGATGGATAATGGCTTCCCACAGAGGCCTGCATCAGGGTAGAGGGCAAATTCACTCTTGGGATGCGCTGGTGCCAAGTGATATCTGCATGGCACAACATTGCTGGATAGTTTAGGATATCACCGGAAAGGCTTTAGTGGCAGCTATTAACCATACCACCTCTAACTGCAGTAAAGTCTAACAGATTGTCTGCTGTACAGTATTAATGTAACAGAGGAGCAACAGTAACAGAAAATGGATTTACATTAACCTTAAAACTGAGACAAGTTTATTACAAGTTAACAGTCCTTTACTGCACCCACACGAAGTTCAAATGTTCGCAAACAAAATGATGTGAAGTCAAGTGTGCTGTTTTTAAAATATAACCGACTGATAAACTTTGAGCTAGTTCTCAAGGACAAAGCTGGTACTGAGTTACTGCACATTCCAATGAGGAATTAAATATTAATATAGAAGGCTAGTGGTAGTTTCTTACAGGTCTTGACATTGCTGAATCTTCCGGTGGCAGTGCTAAGAGCCAGACCCTGTGATTTTTGCTCACAGACTAAATGTTAATTCCAAATGGAATCATCCCTCTGTAATGGATGAATAAAATTTGTAGGGCATGGGCCTTGAAGTATTGGAAACTGTGTTTTGGAAACCTGTAGAAGCTGCTAAGTCTGAGAGGTTTGCATTTTGAGCTTGAACTCGAATCTTCCTTCATAAAAATATTCAATACACTGGGCTTTTCATATCCTAAGGAGAAACTTGATGTAACATGAGTCTTTACAAGGCATGCTTAACCTCTTAATGTATGTCATGCAAAGATTAAGAGGCAGTGTTATTACTTGCAAAATCACCTGCTATTTCCGGGAAACAGTCATTTGCTGGCCCTGTCCTTGTCACTGGCATAAGTATAATGCTTTTAATAATCTCCCATTGCCTAAGTGATGTGGCTGCATCAAAATGATGAATATGCTATAGCTGGCAGAATTTTTTAAGATCTGCTCATTTCTATCTTGTTCTTCTGGTGCCATCTAGAGGTTTTATTCCTAGGTTTACAAAACAGAAAATAAAGTGTTTTATTATATTTCAGTTTCCTTTTAAAAACTGTCTGTGCGTTAACATCACTAAGGCTGCTATTATCACTGAACCTCCATCTCCACACAAGAGCAGATTAATGAAGTGTGTACAAGTTTTTGAGATGTGAGATGCAAGTGAGCCTTAAGGGCTGGAGAAAGATTTACACTAGAGGCAGATACTGTAATAAAAAAAATAATAAATAGAAAACCTTTTCCTTATAAAAAGCACCTGTAAATTTGCCTTGGGAGGGATTTTCATAGAACATGTTTTCCACAAAATAAACAGCAACCTATCAAAGCAGCTTCAAAGGAAGCAGGTGCTTGGAGACAAGGCAGCCTTGCTAGCCTTGTAGCAGAATGCCAACTTGACAGGCACAGCCATGAGTTTGGCCCATCAGCACAACTGGCTGACATCTTATCTGCTTCCCATGACAAGTCGGCGATGCTCCATTTCACTCTAGCATTGCCTAGAAAAGCACAACATGGAACTCAGACAGAAAATCATTCTAATAGAAACATTTCTTCTTAAAGGTAACAGAAAAAGCTAATTCACTGTAATGGGCTCCTGGTTTTGTAGAAATAATAAACTAGATTAACATATAAATGAGTCGATTCCCATGACCTTAGTGTGAATAGGCTGATTTGACATCAGATCTCTTCCAGCAAATCTTACCTTCTTGTTTTCTCCCTTCAAAATGTTTATTAGTTAAACTAATGCTAACACCAGATCTGTAGAGGGTGTGTGCAAGTGATAATATGCCTCAACATGTATTTCATCTGAATTGATTACCAGAGCACCATGTTTATCTCTTATATCCATCCAATTGTGTTGCCCTTCAGGGCAACTAAATGCACATTCGCTCTGAGAAGAGTTGACCCAGTTCATTTCCTAGCATTGATAACTAGATTTTTAAGTGTGTACAAAGGAATCAAAGGTACACTGAAAAATGTGAAAGAGTTTCTAGGAAGTCCTTAGTCTTTTGAATATGATGTTCCTGTGAATGAGAATTTCTGTACTTCAGGAGAGGACTAGCTGTCATAATAAATTATTTCTCTTTGCCTGGAAGGAAATAAGTGAAGCTTGATAAACTAAGAAGGCCAGCTAAAGGTACAGTAGAGATGAGACTAACCTTGTCTTCTGTGCCCAAGGATACCCCTGAAAAGCTGCCATAACATGAAATAATTTGATAGTGTCAGCTAAAATTAACCTGTGCACTGTAGAAGATAAGAATAATATAAAATTCCTGCTGATACTCACTTTGTATTCTATGAATACTGGCTCTGATGTTTTGTGAGCCTACCATACTAAGATTTTGAAAACCTTAAAGGTCTTTAAAGAGAAATTAGAATAAAAAAAGATGAAAATTTGGTTTATTTTGTTGAGATACTTGCTGAAGTTATTGTGATGACAGATTCATATAAAAATATTTTTTCTTATTTTGATAGATATTTGGAGAATAAATCCTTTGCTTTTCTTTGTGTTCTAAAATCTTCTAACTAAACTACTTCATGAAAATATCATGTTCTTCAGTCTTTAACCCTCTAGGACACTTTCATTCAATGACCTGATGCAGAATGTTGTTCTACAGCCACAAGTTTTCACCCAAAAGAAGCACTTTTCAGCACCTTTCAATATACTTCCTGGCTGTTTTTTACTATACTTAAATGCAAACCTTTCAAAAACCTTTTTATTTTAAATCAAAGCATCTTTTAATAAAAAATGTTTAAAGACTATTTCCTTTACAGAGCTGGCCTGTTGTTTTCTATCATGACTACTCACAGATATCAGTGAGTTGCAAAGGAGGCTTGTACTCTTTCTTACTTGAGGAATTTGAAACTACAGAGAATCCATCCTCATCATTACCTGTTCAAAATAGGTTCTAAATAGTTTTCACTACCATGTCCTTAATCCTTTTTTCACTACCAAAAATTAAGATAAATCACAAGAAAAGGAGAAAACCTCTCAAATCTATCATTTAACAAGCTCATGTGAGAAGCAATATGACAATGACATCCTGACCTGTATCAAGAATAGTGTGGCCAGCAGGGCCAAGGAAGTGTTTCTTCAGCTGTACTCGGCACTGGTTGGGTGGAACCTCAAGTACTGTGCCCAGTTCTGGGCCCCACAATTTAGGAAGGATATTGAGGTGCTGGAGCACATCCAAAGAAGGGCAATGAGGATGGAGCAAGTCCTGTGAAGAGCAGCTGAGAGAGCTGAGGTTGTTTTACCTGGAGAAGAAGAAGTACTCTCTACCACTACCTGAAGAGAGGTTGTAGCCAGGTGGATTTTGATCTCTTCTCCCAGGCAATCAGCAGTAGGACAAGAGGGCACAGTCTTAAGCACCGGAGGAGATTTAGGTTAGACATTAGGAGGAAGTTCTTTACAGAGAGAGTGATTTGCCATTGGAATGGTCTGCTCAGGGGGGTGGTAGAGTGATCATTCCTGGGGTATTTAAGAAGAGACTGGATGGGGCACCCAGTGAAATGGTCTAGTTGACAAGGTGGTATTGGGGTACAGGTTGGACTCAATGATCTCAGAGGTCTTTTCCAACCTAACTGATTCTGTGATTCCATAGATCTAGTCTCTTGTTCACTCTGTTTACCCAGTCAGGTAAAGTTTAGATAGATAGATAGATGATAGATAGATAGATAGATAGATAGATAGATAGATAGATAGATAGATAGATAGATAGATAGACAGACAGACAGACAGACAGACAGACAGATAGATAGATAGA